>MU264484.1:0-25976 GCA_020310875.1 Ceratopteris richardii
AACTAGAATTGATAAGCATTTAGTATGAGTTTTAATGCAAATTGTGATATCCATCCTCCTCACCCACCTTCACTCGGTTTACTATCTAGAGATGGTTGAAACTAATTTAAGTGTTTCATTTCTAGAGATAGTTGAAAGTAACTTAACTAAAATATATTTGTGAAGGTTTAGATGTTGAACTATCCATTGTAAATAAATACTATACTATCTCATTTGTCCAAAATTTTCTTGAATAAGGGTTATTCTCCTGTCTTAGTGATAGCTCTCTTGTCATGGTGACATGAATTTATGTTAAAATGTTGACTTGGATCTTCATTTTGGATGAGTCTTACTATTGTATTGTGAATGTAAGATTTTTTAAGGCATAAGATAAACGAGCCAAATTTAGTATCTCAAATAAAAATTTTAAGTATTTATTAAGAGTTTCAAATGCAAATTATGATATTCATCCTCCCCACCCAGCTTCATTTGGTTTCCTATCTACACATCATTGTGTAGGAAAAGTCATAGCATGATAAAATGATGCATAACTTTCTACAAAAGCTCCCTCCTAAAGTCCTTGAGGCTTTCTTTTTGTCAAAAAATCCACACGGATTGTGTGAGAATGACTAAGCTTATGGAAAGACAAAACATGAGAGATGTTGCTTGATTATCCTCCCCACCATCGGACTCCCTCCTCTAGATCTCCCCCTTTCTCCATGCATTCACCTAGTTGAGTGTTCACATGATTGCCGCATGGCAATCATGTGCTACTCACATAAGAAGAGGTCCACAACTCTAAACATATAACATTTCATTCTCCTTAAGACCAATTTTTCCTCAAAAATAGTATTGGAGGACATAGGTGAGAAAAAGGAAGAATCAAGTAATTGCATCACTTTACTAAGAACTCTTTATAGAAGTAACTCCTTTTTCGTTTCCCTTGAGTGCATGTATGCTCTCAAGATCATGTGGAATACATTGAACAAAAATAGGTGCTACTACCTCACTATCTAGAATGAGACTATCAAGTGCACCTAGTCTTTTCTTAAGCAAGCTCATATGGAATATTGGATGATCTGGACACTCTCTAGAAGTTGGAGTCTTACCTATTCTCTTAAGTATTGCGAATGATCCAAAATACCTAGGAGATAGTTTTGGAGAAGTCCCATCTTCATGGTTTCAGACCTAGAGGGAACTATATGATAGACTTGCTCTCATACCTCAAAGTTAATTTTTGGTTAGCATAGACTTTATCCCTATTAGCTTGAGATCTCCTAATGTTTTCCTTAGCAAGTGTGAGCATATCATTCATCTCTTCCAAGAAGTCCTTTACAAATTGGACTTTCTCTTACTCCAAACCTATTGCATAAGGAGCTCTTGACTACCCAAACAAAAGCATAAATGTACTATGCCTAGTGGAAGAGTGCTTGGCACTACTATATGCAAAATATACTATATGTAGGGAATCTTCCCAATTATTTTTATTTTCATTTACATATGCCGAAAGCATAATCGTACTTTCTTAGGACCCACATGTTTGTACATTATATCAACAAGATATCTAATCTCTTGTTGGAAAATTCACACTCCGACTCCTTAGCAAAGAGTGAATTTTACCTTAGCACTTGGAAGACTTGTTGTAAGTGTTCCAAGGTTTCTTCTTTTGACCTAATGTAGATCAAAATGTCATCTAGAGAGTCAATCACAAACTTTCATAATAAGTTCGTAACACATTGTTTATGAGTGTCATTAACATGGAAGGAGCATTGATAAGACCAACTAGCATCAACAAAAACTCATAATTCCCATGTATATTCTAAAAGTTAGTTTTAGGTAAATATTTTGCTTTTATCATTATCAAGTGATATCTGGATCTTAAATCAAGCTTAGTGATTGATCAAATATATCATCCAACCTAGGCATTGGAAATTGATGAACAATCACATAGAGCCATCTTTCTTTTTGACTAGGAGCATCGGTGATGCTCCTTGGAAGAGATGAATGATATTCTAGGATTGCTCTATAATTGATGAACAATCACATAGAGCCATCTTTCTTTTTGACTAGGAGCATCGGTGATGCTCCTTGGAAGAGATGAATGATATTCTAGGATTGCTAAGGAGATCATTAGGAGAGCTCAAGATAGGGATAGAGCATATGGTAACCCTCAAAGGAGATAAATCAACTTTGAGGTAGGAGATAAAGATTATCTTAGAGTTCTCTCTAGGTTTGAAACCATGAAGATGGTACCTTTTCCAAAACTATCTCCTAGGTATTGTGGACAATTCCCAATACTTAAGGGGATAGGAAAGATGGCTTACACTCCAAGTTCTAGATAGTATCTTGTGTAAGAGCTCCCTCCTAATGAGTCCTTCAACCATTCTTTTTGTCAAAAACTCTATAGATGGACCGTGGAAGAAGGAAAAAGCTTGTTGAAATCCTAAAAATGAGAGATGATATTTGATTCTTTGTTGTAAAGATTCAGAAACATTGAAGATAATTGCCACCTTTTGAGAGTGAGAGTATGTCTCCTTCCTTCCAACTCCACCCATATAAATACCTCTAGCTTATGTGGTCTAAGCTTGCCATATGTCCAAGTCACATGATTCACCAAGAAGGGTTCTTCACATGGGTTTCTAGGTCAAGCATTCACATAGGCTCACATGGAATCGCATGGGATCACTTGAAAATCACATGGTTTTCTTAAGTGAAGAGCTCTAGAGTTGGAGGTATACCGTCAAGGTAGTCTTAACTTGAATTATTCAGATAATAAAGCTCCATAAATTAGGATAAAAATCTTAAGCTTCCAAAATTTCCATTTAAATACAATTCCAAGGGTTCACAAATAAAACCCCAAGGGTTCTTCAAAGGTTTCCCATGAGTTTCTCTAGGAAACCCAAGGGCCCTATACCTTTGGAACCCATGCAAATAACCCCTAACTATACACATTTCTCCTTGAAAATGTGTGTAGACATAATATGTGGAGTATTCCTCTATGCACCATGATCAATCTCGTCAATCATCGAATCATTTTCAAAGATTTTCCTCATTTTCTAACGTAAAGTTGGAAAAGAGGGAATCTTTTATTGATGGAAGTTACTCATCCCAGAGTGGCATTTTCTTCTATCCCATTCTTCCAATTAACTAGGAACTCTTGATATAAATGATTCCTAGTCTTTTTTATCTTGTGTGCATGATATTTTCTCTATTTCATGAGGGATGTGAAGTGAGATAGGTTCAACTATTGTAGCTGGAGATACAAGATTCTCTTATTCAATGAGTGTTATTTTTAATCTACTAACATGAAATACTGGGTGAAATAGATATTCTTTTGGAAGCTTTAACTCATAAGTCAAAGTCCCTACCATTCTAAAAATATCGAAAGGACAACAATATCTTGGAGATAGTTTAGGATAGTATGTATCTTGATACATCTCTACTCATGTATGGTGATTCATGACTATTTTCACGCTCCTCAAATGTGCAATTAGTCCTTGAACTATTATGTAACCATCCACTACTATTTATTAACCTGCTATATTTCCATGTGTGTAAGGTCTTCCATCAATATATAGTCTTTCATTTTCTACATGTAAAATCCTTCTACTAGTAAGGAATGCTGCATTCAAGCATATTCCATAAGTACTCATGCTTTGAACATAACGTGAAAGTCAATGCCAATCTCTCCCATCCATATATAGGACCACAAAATGACATGAGAGTGATTTCAGAGTTCAGAGGCACATACGAATCCTCTACAATAAAGAGACCACGACCAGCATTAGTAATAGTGGATGGAGCAATCATATAGTGATTACCCCAAAAGTTGAAAACCTCTCCATCTAAAGGAAGTTGTCCTCTATTCCATCCTCCATATCTTCTCTATCATATGTTTGTACTAAAGAACGATCACGAGCTGGAAATGGATAATCTCCAGCCGTTTCATTCTCTAAACTAGGAGGTAGAGGATTTCTAGAAACCTCTGCTTGTAATTGATGAACAGCAAGTCCATGACGTGTATGAGGTATATTAACATTATGAGAAAAATTATCATCATCGAGCAAGTATTCCTGTATATCAACAATAATTTGATTTTATATATGGTTTTTAAATAAAATAATGACATTAATATATATATATATATATATATATATATATATATATAATACATACCCAAGCATTATCACGTTGACTAGGTGATGGTGCATGCTCAAAAGTACCATACTCTGCCTCATGTTCAATACATTCCAATCGTGGTCTTCGATACGTGCCATAACAAGAGTTACACCAACATATAATATGCTCTTCATAGTAAAATTCATCATAATTCCTATCGAAGGACACATGTGAAGTCGTTGCATGGGAGGTGGTGGAGTTCCATCTGATTGATCAGAATCTACAAATAATGTTATTTGATATTAATAATCTGATTATCTACATACACAAAAAATTCACATATATATATTTACACATACACATATATTCACATATACACATTTACACATACACATATATTCACATATACACTACACATTATTGTGGGATAAATGCATGTATTTTGTATGAATGAGTGTATATGCATGCATGTGTGTGTACGTATATATGTGGATATCTATATGTGTGTTTATGTTATATGTATGTATATGTCTATATGTATACATATATATATGTGTATATGTTTGCATATATATGTGTATGTGGATATGTGTATGTGTATGTGTGTGTATATATGTGTATGTATTCTGATTTTTTTTCTGTTGAGATTAAATTAACAGGAGATATTGTATGGTCGAAAAAAATAAGAGGCGAGCTAACATACCACCTGAGTTGTGGCAGTTTTTTCGTAGACAGCTACGTCTTCAGGAGTCATTTCCTCACCAGAAGGTACACAAATTAATAGTTTATATTTATAATTTTTATATATTTAGTAATTTTTTACATTTAATTTATGTATTTTTTTCTTGAATAAACAGGCTATTGCAAAGAAGAGAGTGGAGTCGGGCCACACATCGCACCTAAGCCAAATGGGCCATAATGGTTTTGTAGCTACATTTGTAAGTATATGTGTTATTGTGAGTATATTTTTTATTTTAGTTAGAATGCAAGTAAACTAATGTTTTTTATTTGTTTCATTGCAGCGGAAGGATTATGGCCGATATCCTACGAAAGATGAGATCGAGTATGCTACACATTTTGGATATCGGCGTTTGAGCGAGTATATGCAAGATCATCCTGATGCCTTTGTGAGTATTTTTAAATTTTATATAATTATTTTACTTTTATGAATGGTTTAATTGTTTTATTTATCTATGTTTGTTATATGTAATACAGGAGTATTATGGAGAGACAAATATGGATGAGGTGGAGAGACAGACACAGGAGGGACGATCTCGATCGTCACAGGGTGATCATGACGATGAGGATGAGGAAGATCAGGATGATCATGATATTGCTAATGATGATGATGATTATTAGGATTTTAGTTGATTATGACATTGGATTATATGTATATATATATATATATATATATATATATATATATATATTATATATATATATTATCTATATATTTTTTATTTCAATTATGTTTTGAATTATGTGTATTAAGTAATGAAGGGTTTTGTTCTATTGATTGTTATTATTGTTTATATTAAGCATGTGTTTTAATACTTTCATTATATAATTCATTCATATGTGTGTACCTAAGTGTATATGTATGTAGTGTATATGTATGTATGTGCATGTGTATGTGTGTGTATATGTATGTATGTGCATGTGAATGTGTATGTGTGTGTATATGTATGTGCATGTATATGTGTAACTCTATGTGTATATGTGTGTATGTGCATGTATATGTGTATATGTAGGTATGTGCATGTGTGTGTGCATGTGTATATGTGTTTTAATACTTTTATTATATCATTCATTCATATGTGTGTACCTAAGTGTATATGTATGTGTGTGTATATGTATGTATGTGCATGTGTATGTGTGTGTATATGTATGTATGTGCATGTGCATGTATAAGTATATATGTGCGTATGAGTATATGCATGTGCATGTGCATGTGTATGTGTGTGTCTATATATATGCATGTATATGTATATGCATGTATATGTATAACTCTATGTGTATATGTGTGTATGTGCATGGATATGTTGTGGAGAATGAGTTCTCCTATGCGCAACGGAAGTGTGTAGTGAACCCTTGTATGTCCAGCACTTGGACAAATAGCTGCACCTTAGATAGCTTGCTGCTCTCAATACAAAACTCAAATGGACTTGAGCCTTTATTCAATAAAAGTAGACAAAGAGAGCTTTCTAACAAGCTATAAATAACTTAATTTGGACAAGTTTGATTAGGAAACACAACTGACAAAGATGAACTACCTGTCCACACAGGTATGCTGAAGAACTGAGCTTTACTCTCGGACTAATAGCTCTCTGAATATATATCCTTTGAGAAAGATATTTGGTACAAAGAAAGTAGACACAAATAGCTTTTCTACAAGCTAAAAATCAGTAATTTCGATGAGTTTTGATGAGGAAACTCAACTCACCAAGATAGACCACCTACACACATAAGTACACTATAAAACTAGACTTTACTCTCTCATATATATCTCACCGAATATGAATGATCTGAATGAGTTATTTGAGACAGTAAAAGTAGATGCCAAGGGCTTTCTAACAAGACAAAAATCACACAATTTAGATATGTTTTGGTTGGAAAACTGAACCGACCAAAATAGACTACCTATCTACACAGGTATACTAAAAAACTAGACTTCACTCTTTCACTGATATCTCACAAACTACATAAGCTTTCAAAAAGATATTTGATATGCAGAAAGTACATGAGATAAGCTTTCCAATGAATGTTTAAACACACAAAATGGTTACATATGCACTGAGATATGAGCTCTGCATTAGAGTTGTGTACAAACTGACGTGCGGCTAGAAGGAGTCTAAGGGAAAACCAAAATGACAAAATGGCTAGATCTGACTAATGGGAGCTCTTGCCTCTTTCTCTCCTTGTTTTGATGTGCTCCCACTTCACTTTTATAACCAATGAGCATGTGAAGAAGTTTGTGCCTCCTTCTTAACTCACCACTTTCTCCACTACATGCTACTAACTACAAGGCAAGATATCGTATCTCTTACTCATCATGAATTTTGACTACACTTTTTCTTTTATTATTTTTTCCTTTTTTCCTCCACTTTTCGTTTATCTTTATATTTGGCAAATTTATCCAAGCATGGCTCATATGAACATGAGCTTGTACATTTATCTTCAACACTCCCCCTCAAGCTCATTTGGGAGATATCTTCATCCATGTCCTTCAAATTTATCACATCCTTGAAACCTTTGAGTTTAGAAGCATCCAAGAACTTTGTAAACATATCTGCAACTTACTCTTTGGTTCTGAAGAACTTTACCTCCACATCTTTGCTCAGCACCTTCTCCCTTACATAGTGGTAGTGGACCTCTATGTGCTTGCTCCTTGCATGAAACATAGGATTGCTTGCCAAGTAAATACTTGACATGTTATCACCGTATATAGGGATGGTTCTAACTTGCACTCCAAGATCATCCAAAAGCTTTTTAATCCACATTGCTTCACATGTGGCAAAAGCTAGTCCTCTATATTCAGCCTCCATAGATGAAAGTGCAACAGTAGGTTGTTTCTTTGAGCTCCATGTGATAGGTTTGCTTCCTATCATGAACACATAACCTGAGGTTGATCTTCTATCTTCCTTTGAACCTGCCCAATCAGCATCACTAAAGCCTTTGACCTGCAGTTCTTCATCAAACTTGTAAAACAAAGCATGATTAACTGTATGCTTTATGTATCTCAACACTCTCTTGGCTGAATTTAAGTGTTCACTTGTCGGGGCTTGAATAAACTGAGAAAGTACACCAACAACATAAGACAAATCAGGTCTTGTAATGTTTGCATAGATCAATGATCCTACAATGCTTCTGTATGCCGTTACATCTTCCAATGGTTCTCCATCATTTGAACAAATCTTTGTATTTGTGTCCATGGGTTGAGTGAGTGGTTTGCATTCACTCATTCCAAATCTGAAAAGAACATTCAACAAGTACTTCCTTTGCATCAAGTAGATGCCACTCTTTCCATAAACAACTTCAATTCCTAAAAAATATTTCAGCTCTCCAAGATTTGAAATTTTAAACTCCTTACCAAGCTTCCTTTTGATATCTTTAATCCCTGTAATCGTTTCCTGTTATGAGGAGGTCATCAACATATATGCAAATATATAACTCTCTATTTTCTTCCTTCTTCATGTACAACGAAGGATCTGCACTACTTGGATTGTATCCATACTTGTTAAAAGTCAAGCTTCAAGCTAAAAATTCGTGGGGAATCTTTTATGGACATGTGGAGCAATCAAAGGAAGCCAAAAGCCACGAGATTCCATCAAGAAAAGTCACTCAACCACTCCCCAAGTCATCTCAACTAATTCCTCCAAGTTAGGAGGCTGATTTGGAAAGGTAGTTCCTAGATTTTAGGGGCACACCTCTCACTATAAAAGGAGCATGTATCCCGACTTCTTTTGGGCCATCTTCTTGGGGTTTTAGCTCATGTAAAGTGAGCACTAAGTGCTGGAGTTGTGATAAGCAAGCCCCTTGCTTAAGCAACCCCCTTGCTTGCTTGTTTGTTTTCTTTTAGTAGGCATATCTATGTGTGTGCGCAAGCAGTGTTGCAACTCTCTACCCCTGAGTTGTTAGCATTGGTTCTCCCTCATATGGTATCCATTTGATGTAATTCTTGTCTCATTGGATAGCTATAAGAGTCTATTTTATGCTTACCAATTCTCTGGAGCATTCTCTAAGTAAGCTGGGAGCAACATTCATTTTAGTGAAGTTGTGTGATTGATATCTCTCTCTTTGTGTAGGCTCTGTTGGAAATATTTTGCTCTCTGTTGTAAGGGCTGGTTCTCCTTCTCTATGTATCCATTTGCTATGATTTTGGTGTCATTGGGTAGCTATTAGAGTGCTCTAAAGTTGACCCAAGTTTGAGATTCATTCTCTGTATAATCTCTGAGAAAAGTTTGCTGGAGTGAAGTGAGGTCTCTGCTTGACTAGCAGTTGTGAGCATTCAACTAGCTCATGTTGTAGACATTGTTTCTCTTTGTGTAAGCATCCATTTCAAGTGAAATTTGTTTTGTTGGAAAGCCCTTGGTGTCTACTATAGGTCTACAAAAGCTCACTGGAGTTCTCTGCATAAGCTCTGAGTAAGAGCATTTTTGGTGTGCAGAGGTCAAAGAAGGATACCTGTGGAGGTCATTCGCGCTTCATCGTTGCTTAGGGGTTGAGATACTTCCCCCATCAATACTTAGTTAGATACTCTACCAATCTCTGATTCCATGCTCTTGGTGCTTGCTTCAAGCCATAAAGTGCCTTCTTCAACCTGCAAACAAAATCTGGATGGTTTTCATCTTCAAATCCAACCGGTTGACTCATGTATACCTCTTCTTGTAGTTCTCCATTGAGAAAGGCATTTTGATGTCGAGTTGATATAATGGCCATCTCCTTGAAGCACCAATTGCTATTAAGGTTCTGATAGTGCCCATCTTTGCAACAGGGCTGAAAACTTCATCATAATCTATGCCTTCTGTTTGTTTAAATCCTTTGGCAACTAATCTAGCTTTATATCTAGCTAGTGAACCATCAACATTCCTCTTTACTTTAAACACCCATTTGTTTGGAACAATCTTCATACCTTCTTTCTTTGGCACTAGCTCCCATGTGTGATTATCTTTGAGGGCTTTGATCTCCTCTTTCATAGCTTGCTTCCATTCCTTTTGTGTGCAAGCTTCTTCATATGTCTCAGGCTCTTTGTCTTTGATAACCTGCATCATGTATGCAAAATGTGTCGCCATAAAACTATCATAACTCAACCTTTGAGTTGGATACCTTGTCCTTGAAGATCTTCTTTCATTGCCTTTAGAAGTTGCTTCTTTAACCTATTCAACTTTACCATCGGAGTGATTACCTCTTCATATTCTTCTTCACTTGCATCTACCTCACTATTTGGAGTAGCACTTGCTTCTTCAGCTCTACTATGAGCTGAATTTGGAGACAAAGAATGACTCCCACTCCATGTTGAACATTCTTCATTTGATGTAGATGCCTTTGGACCTGAAGCCTTTGTGCTTGATTGTTGAGCTTCTCTTTGATTTGTTCCTGCATAATCATCACAATCTTCTTCAAGAACCTTTTCCTTTCCTTTATCTTCATACCATGGTCTTAGTTCATCAAAGACCACATCTCGCAAGACTCTTAATTCCTTTGTTCTAGGGTTGTAGCACTTGTATCCTTTTTGCTCCATCGAGTAGCCGATGAAAATGCATTTTTCTGACCTTGGTTCCATCTTTGTTCTAACTTCTTGTGGAATGTGAACAAAGCAAACACATCCAAACACTTTGAGGTGTGTAAGATCAAGTTTCTTACCGGAATATACCTCTTCTGGAGTCAAGTGATGTATTCCCGATGTTGTGCACCTATTCATCAAGTAAATGGCGGTTGTGGTAGCTTCAGCCCAATAGTACAATGGTACCTTCATCTCGTTGAGCATGCATCTTGCAATTTCAGCAATTTGCCTATTTTTCCTCTCAGCTACTCCATTTTGTTGTGGTGTATACCTACAAGTGAATTGCCTTTTGATCCCATTCTCTTGTAGAAAATCTCAAAATTCTTTGGAGAAGTATTCTCCTCCACCATCGGACCTTAAGGTTTTGATAGACCTTCCTGTTTCCTTTTCAACTTCAGCTTTGAATCTTTTGAATATAGAAAACACCTCTGATTTTTGCTTCATACAAAACAGCCATACCTTTCTTGAGTGATCATCAATGAAGGTGACAAAAAATCTATTACCAGCCATTGATGCCTCTTGGGTTGGTCCCCATACATCCGTATGTATCAAGTCCAAGACATTTGGAGCCACATAATTGCTCCTCTTGAATGGCTGCCTCGTTTGCTTTCCTAGTTGACAAGCTTCACATAACTCATGTAGTCCAATGCTATTAAATTTTGGAAGACCTCTTACCACTTCATGTTTGCTCATATCCTTCAGCTTTGGAATGTTGATGTGTCCTATTCTTTTGTGCCATAAGTCCAGCTCTGAAATCTTCTTGTTCCCACATTGAATGTATATGACCTTTCCATGTGGATGTTGGACATTCAAAGTGAACATCCTTCCTTCTCTTCTACCTCGAGCAATGACCTTGAAGCCTTTCTTTGGATTCTTTATGAAGCACCCATTCTGATTGAATATGACATGATAACCCTTCTCTACCATTTGTCCTACTGAAATCAAGTTCTTTGAACTTGTAGGAACATGAAGAACATTAGATAGTACCTTTGCTTTACTTGTATCTCCAAGCCTTATATCTCCAATATATTCAATCATGTGTTGAGTATCATCACCTGTTTCAACACATCCTTTTCCACTTGGTACCTGTAGATTAGTGAACAAACTTCCTTGGCATGACATATGGTTACTACAACCTGAATCAATGTACCATTTCTTGTCATCTTCACAAGAGCTTCTATACTCATGTCTCATTGCAAGTAGTGTGTCCTTGCTTCCTTCACTTGAGGTGCTTGCATAGTTGCTTTGGTTCCTTTGATTGCCTCCATTTGGTCTTCCATTCTTCAGCCAACAATCACTAGCATAGTGTCCTACTTTACCACAATGATAGCATATTATACCTTTATGAGAATTGTAGGAGCTTCGGCCTCTTCCTCTACTTCTACCTCGACCTCTTCCTTGTGTGTTGGCATTTGATGCATCCTTGTTGTCTTCCGAATTGTTTTGATTGTAGTTGGAGTGGTTGTGACCTCTTCCTTTTCCTCTTGAGCCTCCTCTTGAGTTTCTTCCTTTGCCTCGACCTGCATATAACATTTGGTTGTGGCTGTCCTTTCCTTTGGGACCACCGAAGCTAAGCTCTTCTGTGACAAGATGAGGGATTAGTTGTTCAAAACCTGGATATACAACTTTCAAGTTAATGGAAGTTATAAAAGGCTTCCATCTTTCATCTTCTCTCAAGCCAGTGAGAGTATAACACACAAGATCTTCGTCTTCAACCGTTGTGCCAATAGAAGCTAAAGCATCGCTTAGCTCCTTAATCTTCAAAGTATATTCAGCTATGGATTGACTCGAACTTTTCTTGATTGTGTTCAACTCATTCTTGAGTTGAAGTTTCCTAGCTTTGGTATTTGTTGAATACATCCTTTCAAGAGCCTCCCAAGCATCCTTAGCTTTCTCTAGATGTTGAATATGCCCTACCATGGCATTAGTAATGACTTGCGAAATGAGGAACATGACTCTCCTATTCCTCTCTTCCCATTCTTTTGCTTGCCTCCTTTGGACTTCGGTGGCCATAGCTTGATTGATTTGAGGTTGAGCATCATTGCCGCTCACAATACCCCACAAGCTTTTGCCCATTAGGTAGTTGGTCATTCTAAACTTCCACACGGGATAGTTATCCTTGTCCAACTTCTCTACTTGTTGACCCAAGTCAGCCATTGAAGAGTATCAAAGACTTTGAGAGTTACCTCCAATAGTTATAGTCCTTTGCTCTTGCCTTTGTGAATCTCCCTCTTGTTTTGTAGCTCCTCTTTTGCTTTGCTTCAACTCCAGCTCTCATGATAAAGCTTCAGCACCAAGTTTGCTCTGATAGCAACTATGGAAAATGAGTTCTCCTATGCGCAACGAAAGTGTGTAGTGAACCCTTGTATGTCCAGCACTTGGACAAATAGCTGCACCTTAGATAGCTTTCTGCTCTCAATACAAAACTCAAATGGACTTGAGCCTTTAGTCAATCAAATTAGACAAAGAGAGCTTTCTAAAAAGCTATAAATAACTTAATTTGGACAATTTTTTATTAGGAAACACAACTGACAAAGATGAACTACTTGTCCACACAAGTATGCTAGAGAACTGAGCTTCACTCTCGGACTAATAGCTCTCTGAATATATATCCTTTGAGCAAGATAATTGGTAGAGAGATAGTAGACACAAATAGCTTTCCAACAAGCTAAAAATCAAGTAATTTGGATGCGTTTTGATCAGGAAACTCAACTCACCAAGATAGACCACGTGCACACATAAGTACACTATAAAACTGGACTTTACTCTCTCACAGATATCTCACAGAATATGAATGATCTGAATGAGATATTTGAGACAGTGAAAGTAGATGTCAAGGGATTTTCAACAAGACAAAAATCACACAATTTGGATATGTTTTGGTTGGGAAACTGAACCGACCAAAATAGACTACCTATCTACACAGGTATACTAAAAAATTGGACTTCATTCTTTCACTAGTATCTTACAAATACATAAGCTTTCAAAGAGATATTTGATATGCAGAAAGTAAACGAGATAAGCTTTCCAATGAATGTTTAAAACGCACAAAATGGTTACATATGCACTGAGATATGAGCTCTACAACACAGCTGTGTACAAACTGACGTGCGGCTGGAAGGAGTCTAAGGGAAAACCAAAATGACAAAATGGCTAGATCCGACTACTGGGAGCTCTTGCCTCTTTCTCTCCTTGTTTTGAATGTGCTCCCACTTCAGTTTTATAACCAATGAGCATGTGAAGAAGTTTGTGCCTCCTTCTTAACTCACCACTTTCTCCACTACATGCTACTAACTACAATGCAAGATATCGTATCTCTTACTCATCATGAATTTTGACTAGACTTTTTCTTTTATTATTTTTTCCTTTTTTCCTCCACTTTTCCTTTATCTTTATATTTGGTAAATTTATCCAAGCATGGCTCATATGAAAATGAGCTTGTACATTTATCTTCAACATATGTGTATATGTAGGTATGTGCATGTGTGTGTGCATGTGTATATGTGTTTTAATACTTTAATTATATAATTTATTCATATGTGTGTACCTAAGTGTATATGTATGTGTGTGTATATGTATGTGTATGTGTGTGTATATGTATGTATGTGCATGTGCATGTGTAAGTGTATAAGTGTGTATGAGTATGTGCATGTGCATGTGTAAGTGTATATGTGTGTATGAGTATGTGCATGTGCATGTGTAAGTGTATATGTGTGTATGAGTATGTGCATGTGCATGTGTAAGTGTACATGTGTGTATGAGTATGTGCATGTATATGTGCATGTGTATATGTGTGTATATGTATGTGCATGTATATGCGTAACTCTATGTATATGTGTGTATGTGCATGTATATGTGTATATGTAGGTATGTGCATGTGTGTGTGCACGTGTATATGTGTGTACGTATGTGCATATATATGTGTATATATGTGTATAATGTATGTATATGCATGTGTATATGTATGAAACATGCATGTCTATGTGGATGCATTTCCATTTGCATCCATGTGCATGCATTTGAATGTGCATGCATGTGGATGTGCATATACATGTATTTGTGTATATGTTAATGTGTGTATGTGTGTGTGTGTGTGTATATATATATATATATATATATATATATATATATATATATATATATATATATATATATATATATATATATATATATATATATATATATATATATATATATATATGCAATAATGCATGCATGTAAATCTTTTTATGTGGTTGTAGAAATGTTTGTGCATATGCATGTGTATATGTGTGTATGTCTAAGTGTATGTGCACATGTATTTGTGTGTATATATGTGTGTGTATGTGCATGTGTATATGTGTATATGTGTGAAAGTGCATCTTCATCATGTATAAGTGTATAAGTGCATATCAATAAGTGTGAGTATGCTATCTAATGAAAATAACACAATTCAAATGATATACACAGAATAGAAATCGTACTTACAATAGTTAGCCATACTTTTTGCTTGGTTAGCTTCTTGAATAACCTGCAATAAAGAGAGAGAGAGAGGGAGAGAATTCAAAGAGAGAAAGATGTAGAAAGAGAGAAACAGACACAGAGGAAGACAACAAGAGAGAGCTTAGGCAAAACAACAATTCTGCATATACTTGCTTCAGCTCGTAAGCGCAGCGCAATTGCGAACGTTGGAGAGCTCTTCGATCGGATGCGTGAAAATGCCAATCGAAGAGCCTCCAACGTTTGAATTTATGTCCGTCAACAGACCGTCGTGTAAATGATGCTAGCCATCGTCGCATAAGCAACATGTTTGTAGCATCGCTTATGCGACGGCAAACATCATCGCTTATGCGACATAAAAGAGCGTCGCTTATGCGACACTTTTTAATGCATCGTGTTAGCGATGCTGTATGGGAGCACTGCACCCCGTCGCGCCACAAGTCGCAAAAAAACATCGTTCATTTTGTCGTTTAATCAACGGTCTGCACGTGACGCTAATTACGACGCATGTTGCAATTTTATAGCGATGAAATTCTGTCGCCTTAACCGTCGCTATACGCCCGTATTCCTTGTAGTGATATACATACACAAATGCATATGCATACTGTTGAGCCCATAAATGTCATGTTGGTCAAAGTCAACTGAAGTCAAAGTCCTGAAGTCAAAGTCAACAGGTCAAAGTCAACAGGTCAAAGTCAACAAGGTCAAGGTCAAAGTCAACAGGTGCAAAGTCAAAGTGCGTAAGTGCAGGTGTCAAAGTGCACAGGTAGTGCACAATGAATTGTCCACAAAGGGTAAATTGGAGAAAATAGGTTGCAGGTTGCAGAGGTACTTTCTCTAATTTCCCTAAGGTTCAAAGTGTGTTTTAAAGTGTTTTGGAAGGTTCAGGTGAACCCCCCTTATGTGCAAAAGTGAAGAATTAAAAGGAAATGTGAAGGCATGTGAAGCGGCAAAGTGTACGCACAGGTGAAAGTATGGCCCCCATTAAAATTTTTGGTTTTAGACTAAAGTCACTACAGGACAAAACAGTGAGTAGTTGGCTGCCACTTGTGAGAGCAATCTTGGGACATCAAAGTGAGCACCAAGATTCACTTGCAGTTAGGAGCGTACGTGATCGGCACACTCAAATCAAGGAAGAACCATTCTTGGACCAAGGTTAGAGTAAGCAAGAGAGCATAGGCTAAGTGGAGCAAGAGAGGGAAGTGCAAGAGACACCAGAGTACGTCGCACAGAAGTGGAAGTGCAAGGTGCATAGAGAGTGACCAAGGATTTTGGCGCAGAGAAGTGCTAAGCTATAGTTCCCCCAAGTATCTCAAGGTCCTTTGGCAGTGTACGCTTGCCGACAGCAGGTATTCACTCCTCCCCCTTTGTGGAAGCTTGGTGCAAGGTGTGCACAAGGAGAAGCTTGAAGCAGGTGGAGGTTTGTTGCAGAGGAGGTCGGCAGCAAGAGGACATTGGGATATTGGATATTTTGTAATTGGGCACTCTGCGGGATTGTGCACAGAGGTATTGGTGTATCTTGTATTTCAAACATTGTACTTTTCTTACTGTAATCAATCGAAGGCAGAGACTTCCAAGGTGTATTTTCTCTTTTGGTCCTTCCATTTTCTCCTACAAACCCTCAAACTCCTTCTTGTCAAAGAATCCCCCAACAAATTTGGCACGCCCGGTGGGACTTCCAAGGAGCTTTGAGCATAGGAGGCTATATATTGCCATTGGAGGACAATATTCCAGTGTCGACAACATTACTCCAGTGGGCCAAAAGGTGCATACTTTTATCAAGTGTCTCATTTTAAGTGGACTATGCATAGCTCATGACCGCGACCCGGTCACAAACCTTGAGAATCAAGTGCAAGCAGACAAGAAGAAAGACGAACAGAAGATCATCGAGTCCACTTTCATCGACTTCATCGGTAGGAAGCATGGCAGGACAGGTGGACCTAGAAATCTTGCTCTCCAGATTAAACATAAAATTTCCCTCCTTCAGGGGTTTAGCCCAGGAGGACCCAGATGAGCACATTCGACGATTTCTTGCATTATGTAAGACTAGGGGGCTAATGGGTAGGGAAGATGCTTTCTTGATACTCTTCCCAGCCACATTGGAAGGACTGGCAGACAAGTGGTTCAGCCAGTTTGCTGAAAACCACTTTACCACTTGGGATTTGATGAAGGATGCTTTTAGAAATCAATTCCAGCAGGGGAACACAACAGAGATTATCATAGAAGAGCTAGAGAACTTGAGATTGGGTCCAGAAGAAAAGTTCCCAGAATTTGTGACCAGAGCCAAAGCACTAATGGCCAAACTACCAGATCCACCCCATGATTTTTTTGTCAAGAAATGGTTAGCCAAGCCCCTACCAGTAGCCACTCAATGCAAAATAAAGGAATTAGTATTACCTACAGCCTCCATAGAGGAGTTCATCACCACGGCTACAAGACTGGAGCAAATAAGGCACCAATATGGGACAACTTCTTCACCACCAACATATGGTACAGACATGGAGGATCCAGTGACCCAGCTGAGGAGGGAGTTGGAGGGCTTAAAGAGAAATAAGCCCTACAAAGAGGAGGAGACTGCTGTGGCTCAATTGAGAAGGGAGATTGAAGCACTCAAGCTCCAAAAGAAAGAGGAAGCCCAGGCAGAAGAATTAGCTCAGCTGCGACAGGAGTTGCAGGAGCTCAAAGGAGGAGGCATCAAGAGTGGTCTTTGGTGTTCCATGTGCAGCAAACAAGGGCATATAGTAAGTGAGTGCCCTCTGTTAAGTGTAACTTGCCAATTATGCAGGAAGGTTGGCCATGAGGCCCATGAATGCCAATCAAGAGGAATGCCTGCAACGACATACTGGACCCAAGGAGGACCCCCAACAACCACAAATGTGATGGCTGCACAAAATCAAGGTAACACTTATAACCCTAGACAGAGGGATAATTTTGGAAATGGGCCTAGAAGGCCAATTATTTGTTTCAGATGTGGGGAATGTGGGCACTATCAAAGTAGGTGCACCCTACCAGAAAATGCTCCCCCTTGCAGAAACTGCCCAG
Organism: Ceratopteris richardii; assembly: GCA_020310875.1. NCBI lineage: Eukaryota > Viridiplantae > Streptophyta > Polypodiopsida > Polypodiales > Pteridaceae > Ceratopteris > Ceratopteris richardii. The sequence continues at coordinate 17,903 of MU264484.1, forward strand.
AGGCCAGAGACCACTACACAATTTGTTGTCCTAAGAATCAAGCCTCTTCATCTGGGCCCCACATTCAAATGATTTCCGTGCAGGAAGAAGAAATGGCAAATCAAGTTAAGGTGCCATCACCATCTACCAGGGTGGTGCAGTTAGAGGAAATTGACTCTTTTACTGTGCAGACAAGAAGCAAGGGGAAGGCTCCAGTGGACATGGGTCAAGAATCATTGATTAATGGATTAAACAGAGACAAAGGTGTGTCTGAAGACCAAGCCACCACAAGCGCAGACACAAGGCAAAAGGAAAATTGCACAGGTACCAGTGATGCCATTGGACATGCATTCAGCAGGGCTCATGAGGAGTTGGATAAGTCAAATGGAGCCCAAGCTCTTAAGGAATCAGAAGCCTCCAGACTGCTCAAGTCCATGAAAAAGGAGGTTAGTATTTTTGATTTAATAAGGATTGATGGGAAGTTCAGGTCAGAACTCTTGCAGATAATTGATGAAATGTCCACAACGAGCTTAGTGGCAAAAGCTGCTGTTATGCATAAAGATAAATATGCAGGGGAAGCACCCCTCACAGATTACAAGAGCCCTCGGCTAACCATTTCTATTAAAGGTCATGAGTTTCAAGGAGTTATTGTGGATGGTGGTTCTGGCATTAACTTGATGCCTGAATATACCATGAAAAAGATTGGACTATACCCTTCACAACCTGCCAACTTCACTGTAACAATGGCAGACCAAAGCATAGTAAGGCCTATGGGAGTGGTTCCTGGAGTCCGAGTCAGGATACAAGGTACTATCTTTAACTTGGACTTTGTTGTTTTAAGGCTGCCACAGGTAGAAGGAAGCTTCCCACTGTTAATTGGGAGACCTTGGTTAAGGCATGCCAATGTGCTGCATGATTGGGGCAAGGACACAATGTGGGTAAAGCAAGAGGGAAAAGAGTTGCAGCAGATAATTTTAGAAGAAGGCCCAGATAATCAGAAAAATACTAGCATGATGCAGACAATCGGTATTTGTATGGAAGAAGAAGTGGTGGACAACCCAGAAGCAGACCTATTTGAAAGAGCAGATTTATATGAAGATGAAAACATGTTGGCTTGGCTCCATGCAGAAGACCCATCCTCCTGCTATGGAATTTTTCCAAACTCATGTATAGAAAAAGCATATGAAGAAAAAGAGGAAATCACTCAGGTTGAAACAGTAGCAGTCAAAGGCCATAGCAAAGCGAAGAAAAGCAAAGTCCTTACATGCAGCAGTGATAAAGCTACTCAAATTCATATATCAATGGCCACTTTTTTATGGATTCTGGTATGGCTATCATCTGTTATTTCAATTCTTATGGTAGCAAGTGCAGGGCTTTACAAGAATGTGGAAGTTGCTACTTGCCAGTATTTGGGAACATCGGGTTCCTCTGGATGAAGAAGCTAGAGTAGTAAAATTAAAATTTTGCAAATCATATCATAAAGTTGCTGGAGGAGATAACATTCTAATGAAGGATTTAGGGTACTCCTCTCAGATGGCCAGGGTGCCCCAGGAGAAGACTAAAGCAATGAAGTGCAGTACAAATGCAGTTTATGGAGGAGTCTCTCTCTCAGTCAACAATACAAGGCTCAAGGCCTACTATCAAGCCAAATGAAGTTTTATGGATCACCTGGACCCTGAAAAAATTGTCCAGGTTGTACATAGTCTTCTCTCTTCATTTTTACTTAAGTTTTAGTAGTTTTCTTATCCATTTCATGCTTGTTTCTTGAGGTTTTAGCAAATTTAGCAGTCATTTCATCCACTTTGCAAAGGCACAAATTTTGGAATTTTTTAGAAATTTTTTCAGATTTTTTCAGGCATTTTTTTTGGACTTTTTCTAGTATTGTCGCCTTTTTCATGTGACTTTTTATTGCCCAATTTGAGGAATAAATGGAGGATCTCTGTGGTTTGATGAAGGATTTTAGGCTCCACATGAAGAAAATTTCATCAGAATTTTTTCAGAACTTTTTTAGAATTTTTTGGCCACTTTTTGGCATTTTTTTCAGATTTTTCCTTGATTTTCTCTAAATTGGGCTATTTAAAAAATTTAAATTGAAAAAAAAAAAAAACAAAAAAACAAAAAAAAAACAAAAAAAAAAAAAACAAAAAAAAAAAAAAGCCCCCTAGGGAATTTGCGGGGTCCCCAAAAAAAAAAAAAAAAAAAAAAAAAAAATCCCCCCAGCCCCCCCCCCTCCCCCCACCCCCTCCCCCCTCCCCCCCCCCCCCCCCCCCGCCCCCCCCGTTCTGACAGCCCCCCCCCCCCCCCCCCCCCCCCCCCCCCCGCCCCTCCCTCCCCCCCCCCCCCCTCCCCCCCCCCCCCCCCCCCCCTTTTTTTATTTTATTTTATTTTTTATTTTTATTTTATTTTTTAAATTTATTTTATTCTTTTTCTTTCGATTATTTTTTTCCTTTTTATTATTTTTTATTTATTTTATTTTCTTTTTTATTAATTCTGTCTGAGCATTGAAAAAAAAAAAAAAAAAAAAAAAAAAAAAACAAGCGATCAATTTTTTTATTTTCTTTTACTTTATTTTTTATTTTTTTTATTTTCATGGCTCAAAGCTTTTGGCTCTGGATTGTGCCTCGGTTGGCCGTTTTTTACAAAAATGGAGTCATTTTCATGTTTTTTGGCCCCTATGAACTCAGTTTTTGACTTTCTTTTTACAAATTCCCACTTTTGTATGACTTTTGGTCTGAAACCACATGTTTTGAACACCTTTCTCACATGTTTTTATTTCACAACATTGTCCAAATGGTCTATTCTCACCTTGTCTTACCTTATGTTTAATAATCTCCCATATGTACCCTCTGTAGCCCTCCGGTTTGTTCACATTAGCCTCCTCCCGACCCCTGATTCCTACTCCCCATCCCTCCCTTTACCAATATGCCCAGCCACATCCTTTCCCCTCCCTACCCCATCCATATTCACACCCTCCGCCCTCCCTTCCCCTTCCTTTCTCCCCTTCCATTGCCCCCCCTTTTTTGCTTTTCCATTCCAAAATCCCACTTTTGGTTCTTCTCTGGGGCTTGTTCTCTCCTGTTTTGGTGGAATTGGTTGCTGCTCAGATGTCCTATTCAAGTTTTTGCGGCTACATCTTCATCGTGATCAAAGTTTAGCTATCGCTCTCCGGGACGGAGAGCACATTAGGTGGTGGGCAACTGTTGAGCCCATAAATGTCATGTTGGTCAAAGTCAACTGAAGTCAAAGTCAACAGGTCAAAGTCAACAGGTCAAAGTCAACAAGGTCAAGGTCAAAGTCAACAGGTGCAAAGTCAAAGTGCGTAAGTGCAGGTGTCAAAGTGCACAGGTAGTGCACAATGAATTGTCCACAAAGGGTAAATTGGAGAAAATAGGTTGCAGGTTGCAGAGGTACTTTCTCTAATTTCCCTAAGGTTCAAAGTGTGTTTTAAAGTGTTTTGGAAGGTTCAGGTGAACCCCCCTTATGTGCAAAAGTGAAGAATTAAAAGGAAATGTGAAGGCATGTGAAGCGGCAAAGTGTACGCACAGGTGAAAGTATGGCCCCCATTAAAATTTTTGGTTTTAGACTAAAGTCACTACAGGACAAAACAGTGAGTAGTTGGCTGCCACTTGTGAGAGCAATCTTGGGACATCAAAGTGAGCACCAAGATTCACTTGCAGTTAGGAGCGTACGTGATCGGCACACTCAAATCAAGGAAGAACCATTCTTGGACCAAGGTTAGAGTAAGCAAGAGAGCATAGGCTAAGTGGAGCAAGAGAGGGAAGTGCAAGAGACACCAGAGTACGTCGCACAGAAGTGGAAGTGCAAGGTGCATAGAGAGTGACCAAGGATTTTGGCGCAGAGAAGTGCTAAGCTATAGTTCCCCCAAGTATCTCAAGGTCCTTTGGCAGTGTACGCTTGCCGACAGCAGGTATTCACTCCTCCCCCTTTGTGGAAGCTTGGTGCAAGGTGTGCACAAGGAGAAGCTTGAAGCAGGTGGAGGTTTGTTGCAGAGGAGGTCGGCAGCAAGAGGACATTGGGATATTGGATATTTTGTAATTGGGCACTCTGCGGGATTGTGCACAGAGGTATTGGTGTATCTTGTATTTCAAACATTGTACTTTTCTTACTGTAATCAATCGAAGGCAGAGACTTCCAAGGTGTATTTTCTCTTTTGGTCCTTCCATTTTCTCCTACAAACCCTCAAACTCCTTCTTGTCAAAGAATCCCCCAACACATACACACATGCATATGCATACACAAATGCATATACAACCACATGCATATGCATATGCATACACACATGCATATGCATACACAAATGCATATGCATACACACATGCATATGCATATACATACATGCATACACAATTACACATGCATATGCATAGACACATGCATATGCATACACACATGCATATACATACACATGCATATACATACACATGCATATGCATATGCATATGCATACACAAATGCATATTCATACACACATGCATATGCATACACACATGCATATGCATACACACATGCATATGCATACACATATGCACATGCATATGCATACACACATGCATATGCATATGCATATGCATACACAAATGCATATGCATACACAAATGCATATGCATACACACATGCATATGCATACACACATGCATATGCATACACAAATGCATATGCATACACACATGCATATGCATACACAAATGCATATGCATACACGCATGCATATGCATACATGCATGCATATGCATACACGCATGCATATGCATACACACATGCATATACATATGCATATACATACATATACCCCATAGATTTTTTAGGGTTTATATGTATATATATATTTTAACATCTCCACATTGGATCAAATGGGATCTCCACGTACACCTTGGGGAGTGCATGACCATGACAACTCCAAGATATATCACATACGTGATGGAGCTCCAGTCATGGATGCAGCTGGAAAGTCCATACGTCAACGCAGTCGACAGCTTTGCTCCATAGAGTTTGGACATTCTGTCATGTTAAAATGGAGAGAACAGGATAAGGATTCCAAAAATTATATCACATAATCCATATATGAAGAGTACCAGCCAGCACGTGGGCATCCTATTATGGGTTCAGAATGGATTCAGCATATAGCACGCGAGGTGATGTCTCATCGGCAGTGTGAAGCTCGCGATGCTTTCAGAGCAGGCTTACCAAAGCCTGTATGGTTAGATTTTGAAGAGTGGGAATCGACTCAGGATGAGCAGCAACATACTCCTGCTCGATATCGTCAGCAGAGAGATGCGCGGCCACACATTTAGATACAGTTGGAACGTCGCATTTAGGTAGCAGCAGATACAACAGTATGTGCTACCAATTTGTAAGTATCATTTTAATTATTGAATTTGTTTGTGTTAACCACATCATGTATGTTCATCTAACATTTTGCATATTTATTATAGGAGTTGGTAGCGGGTCGTCCTCCGACGCGAACCGAAGAAGCTTATGGATATTGTTGGGGGATTCTTTGACAAGAAGGAGTTTGAGGGTTTGTAGGAGAAAATGGAAGGACCAAAAGAGAAAATACACCGTGGAAGTCTCTGCCTTCGATTGATTACAGTAAGAAAGTTACAATGTTTGAAATACAAGATACACCAATACCTCTGTGCACAATCCGCAGAGTGCCCAATTACAAAATGTCCAATATCCCAATGTCCTATTGCTGCCGACCTCCTCTGCAACAAACCTCCACCTGCTTCAAGCTTCTCCTTGTGCACACCTTGCACCAAGCTTCCACAAAGGGGGGGGAGTGAATACCTGCTGTCGGCAAGTGTACACTGCCAAAGGACCTTGAGATATTTGGGGGAACTATAGCTTAGCACTTCTCTGCACCACAATCCTTGGTCACTCTCTATGCACCTTGCACTTCCACCTCTGCGCGACGTACTCTGGTGTCTCTTGCACTTCCCTCTCTTGCTCCACTTAGCCTATGCCCTCTTGCTTACTCTAACCTTGGTCCAAGAATGGCTCTTCCTTGATTTGAGTGTGCCGATCACGTACGCTCCCAACTGCAAGTGAATCTTGGTGCTCACTTTGATGTCCCAAGATGGCTCTCACGAGTGGCAGCCAACTACTCACTGTTTTGTCCTGTAGTGACTTTAGTCTAAAACCAAAAATTTTAATGGGGGGCCATACTTTCACCTGTGCGTACACTTTGCCGCTTCACATGCCTTCACATTTCCTTTTAATTCTTCACTTTTGCACATAAGGGGGGTTCACCTGAACCTTCCAAAACACTTTAAAACACACTTTGAACCTTAGGGAAATTAGAGAAAGTACCTCTGCAACCTGCAACCTATTTTCTCCAACTTACCCTTTGTGGATAATTCATTGTGCACTACCTGTGCACTTTGACACCTGCACTTTGACTTTGCACCTATTGACTTTGACCTTTGCCCTTGTAGACTTTGACCAGTTGACTTTGACCGTTGACTTTGACTGCAGTTGACTTTGACCAACATGACTTTTATGGGCTCAACAGTTGCCCACCACCTAATGTGCTCTCCGTCCCGGAGAGCGATAGCTAAACTTTGATCACGATGAAGATATAGCCGCAAAAACTTGAATAGGACATCCGAGCAGCAACCAATTCCACCAAAACAGAAGAGAACAAGCCCCAGAGAAGAACCAAAAGTGGGATTTTGGAATGGAAAAGCAAAAAAGGGGGGCATTGGAAGGGGATAAAGGAAGGGGAAGGGAGGGCTGAGGGTGTGAATATGGATGGGGTAGGGAGGGGAAAGGATGTGGCTGGGCATATTGGTAAAGGGAGGGATGGGGAGTAGGAATCAGGGGCCGGGAGGAGGGCTACAGAGGGTACATATGGGAGATTATTAAACATAAGGAAAGACAAGGTGAGAATAGACCATTTGGACAATGTTGTGAAATAAAAACATGTGAGAAAGGTGTTCAAAACATGTGGTTTCAGACCAAAAGTCATACAAAAAGTGGGAATTTGTAAAAAGAAAGTCAAAAACTGAGTTCATAGGGGCCAAAAAACATGAAAATGACTCCATTTTTGTAAAAAAACGGCCAACCGAGGCACAATCCAGAGCCAATAGCTTTGATCCATAAAAAAATAAAAAAAATAAAGTAAAATAAAATAAAAATAAAAAACAATTTTTTTTTTTTTTTTTTTTTTTTTTCGTTTCGTTTTCAACGCTCAGACAGAAAATAAAATAAAGAAGAAAAGAAAATAAAATAAAATAAAAAATAAATAAAAGATAAAAATTAAGAAAAATAAAAATAAAATAAAATAAAACAAATAAATAAAAAAAAAATAATAGTGGGCGGGGGGGGGAGGGGGGGGGGGGGGGGGGGGGGGGGGGGGGGGGGGGGGGGGGGGGGGGGGGGGGGGGGGGGGGGGGGGGGGGGGGGGGGGGGGGGGGGGGGGGGGGGGGGGGGGGGGGGGGGGGGGGGGGGGGGGGGGGGCGGGGGGGGGGGGGGGGGGGGGGGGGGGGGGGGGGGGGGGGGGGGGGGGGGGGGGGGGGGGGGGGGGGGGGGGGGGGGGGGGGGGGGGGGGGGGGGGGGGGGGGGGGGGGGGGGGGGGGGGGGGGGGGGGGGGGGGGGGGGGGGGGGGGGGGGGGGGGGGGGGGGGGGGGGGGGGGGGGGGGGGGGGGGGGGGGGGGGGGGGGGGGGGGGGGGGGGGGGGGGGGGGGGGGGGGGGGGGGGGGGGGGGGGGGGGGGGGGGGGGGGGGGGGGGGGGGGGGGGGGGGGGGGGGGGGGGGGGGGGGGGGGGGGGGGGGGGGGGGGGGGGGGGGGGGGGGGGGGGGGGGGGGGGGGGGGGGGGGGGGGGGGGGGGGGGGGGGGGGGGGGGGGGGGGAGGGGGGAGGGGGGGGGGGGGGGGGGGGGGGGGGGGGGGGGGGGGGGGGGGGGGGGGGGGGGGGGGGGGGGGGGGGGGGGGGGGGGGGGGGGGGGGGGGGGGGGGGGGGGGGGGGGGGGGGGGGGGGGGGGGGGGGGGGGGGGGGGGGGGGGGGGGGGGGGGGGGGGGGGGGGGGGGGGGGGGGGGGGGGGGGGGGGGGGGGGGGGGGGGGGGGGGGGGGGGGGG
>MU264485.1:0-2500 GCA_020310875.1 Ceratopteris richardii
ATAGATAGATAGAAAGAAAGAAAGAAAGAAAGATAGATAGGTAGATAGATAGATAGATAGATAGATAGATAGATAGATAGATAGATAGATAGATAGATAGATAGATAGATAGATAGATAGATAGATAGATAGATTGATTGATTGATAGATAGATAGATAGATAAGATAGATAGATAGATCGATATATAGAAAGACACATAGATAGATAGATAGATAGATAGATAGATAGATAGATAGATAGATAGATAGATAGATAGATAGATAGATAGATAGATAGATAGATAGATAGATAGATAGATAGATAGATAGATAGATAGATAGATAGATTGATTGATTGATTGATTGATTGATTGATTGGTTGATAGGTAGGTAGATAGATAGACAGATAGATAGATAGATAGATAGATAGATAGATAGATAGATAGATAGATAGATAGATAGATAGATAGATAGATAGATAGATAGATAGATAGATAGATAGTGTTTTTCGACGATGATAAATAAGAATATTATATGCCCTGTCTCGGAGCAGATAACATTTCACTTATATTCGCAAAGTGTAAGAGGCATGATGGAGTTAGAGGGAAAAAAAGGGGGCAAAACAAATATTTGAAAAAAACCAAGAGAGAAAAAATTTTTAGGAAAAAAACATGAGAAAAAAAAGAGAAAAAGGAAGATTAAAAAACGAGGGGGGATTAAAAAAAAAAAGAGAAAAGAAAATATAGTTTAAAAAAAAGAGAAAAACACGACCAAAAATTTTAATGTGCATGTGAGTGTGAGTGGGCGGAGTGGAGTGTCAGGGTGTCTTCATTTTTCTGGCTGACAACGACAAGTGGGGGGGCGTTTTTTCCTTCTTCGAGGGGTTGTGCTTGTGTTTTCTTGGAGATTAAGACTCGCTGTAGAGCTTCTTCTTCATTTTCTTTTTCAGGATGCAAAGTGTGAAGGGAGTAGAGAGTCGCTTTTCGAGGAGAACGATCTCCGTGTTCTTCAGCTCAACCGAGTAGAAGTAAATTGCTAACTTAACGAAGTGAACAAGAGCAATTGGAGGATTGTGATAGAGTCAAAGAGTGTTCCCTCAGAAGAATGCTGGGAGAAGGAGGGGGGTTCATATCTTCTCAGGTTGTTTTTCTTTTGTTTTCTGCTTCAGTTGGCAGGGCGCATGCGCACCAGAGAGGTTGGAAGGAAATCACAAGAAAAAAGTATCCAGAATGACATTCGCCTCCTAGAAGGAGGAGCATCGGAGAAGGGGGATTGTCTGTTTGTTATGGTTTTTTGGTACATGTGCAAGGCCTTGTGGTCATAACGAGAGGGGAATGTCTGCTTAACTGAGGTAAAAAGGGGAATTTTAAGCCAAGTGAGGATTTTCAGATGTCCAACAGTGCATAAGTACGCTGAAGAAGCAATGGAGTCCAACTCCTACAATCTCAAAGGTCCTTCTTCCTGTATGCGCCCTGCTTATGGATCCTAACCCAGATGAACCTCTTTTCCGTGAGATTGCCCACATGAATAAGACAGATAGAGTGAAGTAGGAAGAGATGTGCAGAAGCTTGAAAATTTGCTGAAGTCGAACACTGGTGGCAGAAATTTTGGGAGTTTTGGTGGATTCATAATTAACACGTATAGATAGAGATAAACAACGCTGTCTAGGTGGCAATTGAAGGTCCAAAACGTGATTCAGACATCGGTTGGGATTAGTAATCAAGCAAAGATGGAGGAATGCAACTGTCAGCGGCACATATTATGGAGTTGTGAAGTGTACTTGATCCTCAACGTGATTCACTATGGAATTACATGACGACAATAAATTGTACTCCACTTTGAATTACATATTTTGTAAATGAGCGAGATGGCGCAATTAGCAACTGGCAGAGCTTGCTGAAGGAGGATAGATGAAAGATAGATTCGAAAGAACAGTTCAAGAGATTTGCAGAAGAAAAAACCAAGGCAGATTGATCAACATCTAGCGCTCAAGAAGCAATATACAGATATGGGTATTCATCTGAGGGTGGTTATATGCAGAGAAAACATTTACAACAGATCATGAAGGATTTTTGAGTGGAACAGATTTGCATGATAGCTGTTTATGGTTGGCAGTACAATGAAAGCATCAGGAGGTTGTTGTTCATAAGAACGTTCAAAGCTTAATTTAAACATCTTTCACGGTGACATCAAATGAATCAAAAGTGGAAATTGTAACTTCGCTTATGATGGAATACTTCTGAATGAATGAACTTCATTCGGGTCTCTATAATGACGTGCTAGGTTATCTCGAAAATATGTGGCACAGAGGCATGCATCCTAATGCCTTATGAGTTGGCATGTAATCTTGAGTGCTTGCTACAAGTTGGGCAGCATGAAGCTAGGAAAACATGCATTTGACCATGTTGTGAATATGGATGAGGATCATGGTGCAACTTACATTCTGATGTCTAACGTGTACTCAAATTCAGGGGTCAAGGATTGAGACAACAAACTATGCTCCAATACCCCAAGTAATCTT
>MU264485.1:15000-25963 GCA_020310875.1 Ceratopteris richardii
GACAATACATGAATTGAGACAACACTCCAACTGCATATGAAAAAATCAGGCCTAGTTAATGTAGCATAGATTAGACTACCAACCAGACTTGATATAGCTTCATATCCTTGAATTCTTCTCCTCCCTATCTGCTCAATTTGTGATTCGCCTCCATTGGGGTAGGTGCTACCCTGCGATCTTCCATTTTAAACTTGATCAACAAGTTCTTCAAATACCTTCCTTCAGTCACATATACTCCATGTTGAGTATATGAGACCTCCATGCCCAAGAAATATGACAAGTCTCCCAAGTCACTGAGCTTGAGCTCTTTCTCCATTTGCTTCTTTAGAATTTGTATGTCCTTCTCATCTGTACCTGTAAGAATTATATCATCAACATATATGGACATGTAAATGAACCCATCATCACTTGCTTTAACAAGCAAGCTACTATCTGCTTTAGACACTTGGAAACCAATTTCTTTCAAGAACTTCACAAGTCTATAATTCCATGCCCTTGGGCCTTCTTCAAACCACACAAAGCTCTCTTGAGCTTAAATACATATTCCGGATACCTTTTATCTTTGAACCCTTCTGGTTTCTCCATGAAAACATCATCTGAAATATAACCATTAAGAAAAGCATTCTTCACATTTAATTGACATAGTTTCCAACCTTTACATGCAGCAATGGCTATGAGTGTCCTTATAATTGTGATTTTTTCCACAGGACTATAAGTGTAAGATGCCACGTTGATTTTTCACCTGGAAAAAAAAAAAGATGTGTAGGTAATAATGAAATTTTATGTTTAGGATATTTTGATCATGTCTGCAAAATTTTGTAGCAATAAGTTTTTACATTCTCTCTCTAGAAAGTTGTCGCATGAAATTTATATGTTAATTTTGAGCATGAAGATGAAGGAATCTGAAAAAGTTTGTATGAGAGAAAGGTAGAGTATTCTTAGTAGAAAAACTTTACCTGATTGAATTTTTTGTAGTTCCTATGTTTTATGTCTCATTTGGTTCCATGAAGATAGGTTAATGAAGAGATTTTTCATGTTTTTTCATCCCTTTCTAGAATTTTTGATTTTGCAGGGCCCAAAAGTGATATCTGGAAGCAGATTTGGACCTGAGGCATCTCTAACATTATTGTACAGATTTAAGAACTGAATATTTTTGTCTCTCACAAGCTCAAGCTGATTCCTCACCGTTTTTGAGTTACAGGGTTTTGAAAAGTGCCGTTTTCCAACACTTAAAAAAAAAAAAAGAGAAGCCTTCATTCATTCATCTTATTCATGTTCGAGGATTTAGAAAACACACATGGGTATATGGGTTATTTTTGGGTGATTGACCTGTGTGTGAGTGCGTTGCAGGGATTACCTCTATTTTTGCAGGTACGATTCTTGATGGTGGACATGAAAAGTAGATGCATGGGTGGTCCGGAAGTCTTGCATGAGACATGCGAAAAGACGCTGTCGGGATGAAAATCCCGCAGGGAGTGTGCATTGTTTTTTTTCAAAAGTTTATTGTTTTTTGAGTTTTGTGTGATGTTTGATTGAAGAGGGTATATTTTGTGCATGATTTGACTGATTTGATTGCATGTGTGATAAGAAACCATGTTAGAGATGTGCGTTAGAATCGTGCGTGTAAATAACTGACGTTAGACCCATGAAAACTTTAGGTTTGACCCTTGAAACTGACTGGAAACACGGTTTTACCCCCCCTGAAAATGAACTCGAACCCTTGGAAACCCTTGGAGTTTAGGCCAAAATTGTAAATAAACCGTTAAATTGACGAGCTTGAGATAATTGTGAGCAAACCCCTAAAATTCCCATTCAAATACCCTAGGTTGGACCCTTGGAAATGGCGGTTTCTGTAGGTCAAACCCTAAAAACCAATTAAATTGTAAATATCCAGTGTGAAACCGAAACCATAGTTTATGGAAAAATTAAATACCGCCGAAATTAGAAAGTTAATTGAGGAGGTGGGAACGTTCTAGAAGCGAGTCCCAAGGGGGGGCCTATAAATAAGTGCTAATTCATTTGTTTCTTCCCTACCCCGTGGATCTTGCTCGTGGATTGTCACCTCCAGGTATGCTCCTTGTCTATTCTTGCTTGGTCATGTTTTTGTTTTACCCTCTATTACCTTGCCATGAGAGAGGAAGAGAGAAATAGTAAGAGAGACGTGTGATGCTAGATTCGTTCTGTTGTTCATTGGAACTCCATGAAAGAAAATGAAGGAATCAAATGAGAGAGCATGGTGGACTACAACATTAGACATGGTTTGTGCCGTGGAGTAGAGAATGTATGCACTGTATATGTTCTGCTTGAGGGAAACAATGTAGAGTCATTCATGTCATATGGTATGATGTGAATTCTTATGACGGATCACTGTCCAAGTACCTCTGTCTGAGAGCGACATCTCTTAGGGTGTGTCTGGCGACCTTGAAAGGATGTATGAAGCAAGAAATGTTTATCCAAAGGATTACATGTATTATGCGCACAGCATGCTCCGAGAGGGGAGAGAGAGATCCACAGGCTCACACCTGGCCATGCTGGTGCTGTAGAGAGCGATGGATGCGCACCTGTCGTAGCATAATCGGATAGATTTAGGATAGATGCGCACCCTGTCGTAGCATGTGTGTTAGACAGTGGCGAGAGAACCTGCTAGTTGGGGCATGCTTCTGTAGGCGCTATACATATACGTGGAGGAGTAGCAAGGCACGGACAGAGAAACGCGCGGTCGAATCTGGGAGAGAGAGAACCGACAGAGAGAGATTGATGGGCCAGTGATGGCGGGCCGGCGATGCCTCTGGACTCCGAGTCTGGAGAGAGAATCGATCGAGACAGCTGGACGATCGCGCGCATAGAAAAAATTGAGAGAGAGAGAGAGAGAGAGAGAGAGAGGCTGTCGGAGGAGAGAGAGAGAGAGGCTACTGGTGTCTGAGAGAAAAACGAGAGAGAGGAACAACCTACTAAAGTGCCCATTTTGGGTAGATTTCCCTGATTTCCCTGTGGAGTTTTATCCCTGGCTTGAAAAACTTGGGTCTCTAATCGGAAAAATCCTTGGGCAAAAACCTAAAAAGGAGTTCAATCCCAAATGGGAGCCTCAGATGTTGATTGAGGTTGACATCTCTAAAAAGGTTAAGACTGAAATAGTTATTAAGAATTCAGAGGGTCTTAAACTGCATGTTCAAAAGATTGTCTATAAAAATCTGCCTAATGCTTGTTTTAATTGCTACAATCAAGGTCACTTAATTAAGGATTGCCCCCTTTTAGCTAAAAAGCAGAGCAAAATGGCTGGAGGTGGAGAAGAGTCTCCCTCTTCCTCTGTTCCTGCTAACTCGGATCAATCCAAAGATGAGCAAGGATTCAAAAAAGTTACTTTCAAACAGAAAAAAAGAAAACCCTAATGTGGGTAGCAGAGTTGAAACTCTTGTGAAAGGTATTAGCAATCCCTTTCAGGTTCTCGAAGATCTTAACACTTCTGATTTTCATGGTTTGGGAATTGAGTCTGTGGGGGTGCAAATTAAACAGGACAGCAAGTCTTCAGGCTGTGATAATAATGTTTGTTTAAATGCTTCTGATTCTTCTCCCAGGCCTATGTCGGACCCCATCCCTCTGAAGGTTTCCCTTGAAGATAAAGACAGTTTATGTGAAGATATGTTTATTGAACAAATTAACAGGTTTGATGAGTTATCTTCTGATCAGGATTTTACAGGAGGTACCAGCAAGGAAGATGTTTGTATGACTAATGTTAGTTCCCCTAGTCCCAAAGGTAAAGAGAAGCATAATACTAAGAGGAAAGAAACCATAAGGTCCTCTGTTTCTGCTGTGAAGCCAGGCAAGAACCTTAAAAAGTAAGGTTGTTCTTATCTGTCCAGGGTATTTTTGGTTTGTCCTTTTCAATTTTGTTCTCCATGGATAGTCTTAAACTGATTTCCCTTAATACTAAAGGTCTCTCTGATCCGATCAGAGGTAAAATGATAAATAAGTGGCTCAAAGATATTTCTATTGTGCCTGACATTATCTGCTTACAGGAATTAAAGCTTGGTGGTCCCCCTCTTTTGTTGAACTTGAAGACTGTTGCTAATAACTTCCATTGGGTTCATACAGAACACAATGGCAAAGGAGGGGCGGCCATAGGTATTGCTAATACTTTTGTTTCAATTAATCGAGGAGGTTATGATCAGTCCTACTAACCAATGGATTGCTATTAAGTGTAGAATTCCTCTCAATGTCACTATTGTAAGTGTTTATGCTGCTAACCAAGCTTTACAGAGATCCAGATGTTGGGAAGAAATTTCTAAGATCAATGGGGACATCTGGTTGACTGGTGATTTTAATATGGTCACTAATATTGGTGACAGATCTGGTAATTGTGATAATGTGATTTCTGGTGGAGAAAAACATTGCTGGTATAATTTGTTGAATAAGCACAACTTGGTGGATCTTTCTATTAACTCTGGTCACACCTGGAATAACAGAAATCAGAGTTGCTTTTTGTCTGCTAGACTGGACAGGTTTTATATGCATGCTGGCAGGAGTCATGATTTGTGGAATTTCTGCTGCTCTGTTGATCACTCTTTTTCTCTTTCAGACCACTCGCCCCTGATTATTAAACTGTTTTTTAATAATCCCAGTTACAGGTCTGGTTGGCCCCACTTGGATTCTTCGTTGTTCCAAATCCCTGTGGTTAAGGAGAAAATTTCTGATATTATTAAAATGCATTTTAATAAGGACTTGTCTTCGTTTGTGGCTTGGGAGAGGACTGTTAAGGATATCCAGAATTTGATTAAGTATTATAAACTTAAAGCCAAAGATATCATAAACAAGAGGAGGATGATGATTATACAGGAGATTAATCTTATTGAAAACTCTAGCCTTGATGTGGACTCCAAAAGATCCAAAATTCTGGATCTTCAGGCCGATTGATAAAGATCATGGATGGAGGATAAGGTTTAGGTGGCCGATTGATAAAGATCATGGATGGAGGATGAGGACTGCAGATAATGGCTCAGGAGCACTGCTTGGGGCATGTGCCTTTGTGCCTATGACCATAGGAGGGATTTCTGAGGAATTTCACTTCTTTGTCCAGGACCATTGTTCATATGAGGCTATCCTTGGGCAGCCCTTTATAGCTGAGGTGAGAATGGAGACTAAGGCCATGGATGATGGATCTGCCTATGCACGAATCCGTTCTAGATCTGGCCTTCATTCTCTGCAAGTGATGATTGTGTGTCCAAATCACTCTAGAAATAGAAAGAATATAAGAAAGAAACCTATTAATTCACATGATCATGATGAGTGTATGCCTGTTGGAGAGTATGGGACTTCTGCTGATCAAAATTTTTGTTAGGATCCACTGTTGAGCGAGACAACAGTGGGAGTTGTTTTGACGTCTCGCATGACTTTGTACATAGTTTTGAAAGTTTTTCTATTTATTCATCTGTATTCAAGTTGCTATGCTTACAGAAAGAAAATGTTTCAAATAAATTCAGAAAAGTTCATGAGAGACACTATAAGCATTAGCAATGATGTTACCTGATGAGAGATTGAAGATGTGATCCAGTTGGAGAGAAGTTCGACTACTCTGGAAGAGCTTGAGAAGGCATTTGAGAGAAATGAGAAATCAGAAATCATTATGCTCAGCTCTATCCAAGAGTATGAGATGATTAAGGAGTTTATGAGAGAGCATGAAGTAAATGTAAATACGAAGTATAAGACTGTGGATAAGAAAGTGAAGCCTATAGCTCAACAATTGCCAGAAGATAGTCATGAAAAGTATCTACGAGTGTCGGATGACCCTATGCTGAGACGACGAGAGCTCATAGGGCATCCTTTCACTGATGAGACTATTAAAGAGATCAAGTTTGGAGAAAAACCATTCTTGAGAGAAGAAGAGAAAAAGAAATTTATTGAAGCCATCAGAAACACGAAAAAGCGTTTGCACTTTCCCACATGAGATAGGGTGCGCAGACCCGAAACAAGTACCTCCTATGATTATATTTACAGTGCCACATATACCATGGAATATCCGGCCTATATCAGTCCCAAAAGCTCACTTACCTAAGCTGATGAGGCTGCTGAAGGAAAAGATTTTCCATGCGGATATTGGAACCCTCCTCGGCTCCATATTCGAATAGGTGGTTTACTGTGCCTAAGAAAAATGGGAAGCTTCGTTTCATTCAAGATCTGCAACCTGTGAATAAAGTCACAATTAGAAACGTAGGGACAGGACCCATAGTGGATGAGTTTTCTGAGGCGTTTGCTAGGCATTCCATCTACTCTATGGGAGATCTGTATTCAGGTTATGACCAGTTTCAGTTGGCTATGGAGAGTAGAGATATTACGACCATGAGGACTCCACTGGGCCTTGTACGCATGTGTACTTTGTCGCAGGGAGCGACGAATTCTGTGGCTCACATGATGAATGCCATGAATCTGGTTTTATGAGACTTTATACCATCTGTGACTATGCCATTCATTGATAATGTTCCAATAAAGGGATGTGAGGAAAGAGTGAAAGATGTGAGTTTAGATGCTTCAGGATGTAGAAAGTTTGTGAGAGATCATATTGCTGATTGTGAGAAGATCTTTGAGAGGTTTGAAGATGTGGGGCTAACGATTTCTTTAGAGAAATTGGTTTTTGGCGTTGATGAGGTCCTCATTGTAGGACATCTGTGTGGACATTATGGTCGCAAGCCGTACCCGCAGAAAGTTGAGGCCATTAGCAGGATCTCTGAGGTGTGTCGTAATGTCAGTGAGGTGAGAAGGTTTCTAGAACCCTGTGTATTCTATGTGATATGGATTCCTCACTTTGCTCACGTTGCGAACCCCTTATATGGTCTCCTGAGAAAGAGAAAGAAGTTTATATGGACAGAGAAACAGTCGAGAGCTATGCGTAAACTGAAGCAGCTGCTAATTGAAGCTCCGATTATGAAGCGTGTTGACTATTCAGGTCAGAGACCTATCATTTTGACCGTTGATACCAGTCCTATTGGGCATAGGCTGGGTCATAGGGCAAGATGATGATGAGGGGCAGAGATATGCAGTGTGCTTTGGTGCTAAGATCCTACATGATACCCAAAGAAAATATCCACAGATTAAGAGAGAGTTATGGGGATTAGTGACTGCTTTAAAGAGCGATAAAGAGTATTTCATTGGGGCGAATGTGATAGTTGAGACTGACTGTCTTCCACTGATTGGCATGATTGCAAATTGTTCATCTCCGGATATTGCTATGCTTAGATGGATCTCTTATATAAAGTTTATAAATCCTGCATTTGTACACATAGTTGGAAAGTCGAATACAGTGGCTGATATGCTTTCAAGAGCGAAATTTGATGATGAGTCTGATGAAGATGATGAGGTAGAAAAGGATATACATATGATGAGATATGATCCATTGGTGTATGTTTATGAGCAGTTCCGTGAGAGTGAGTATGATGGCGAGTGGAGAGATATAGGGAGATATCTGAGTACTCTGAAACCTTCCCCCGGTTGGTCCACAAATAAGTATAGATCCATCAGGAAAAAGTCTTACAACTTTTTCTTGAAGGATGGGCTTATTTGGCGACACGCTAAAGGCAAGGTGAAGTGTCCACAGAGAGTATTGAGTTCGAGGAGTCTTCAGAGAAAAGTTATGAGAGAGATGCATGAGACCTTATGGGCAGGTCACAAAGGATTTTATGCTACATATGAGAAGATTAGGGAAGCTTACTGGTGGCCAGGGATTTATGTGAGTGTGAGAGATTTTGTAGACACTTGTGCTACATGCCAGGTGCATTCATCAGTTAGGCACAGAGACCCGTTACATCCGACTTACCCTCCTTGTATCCATTACAAGTGGGTAGTCGACCTTGTAACCATGCCCAAAGGGATAGATAAGATGAGATACATTGTACTTGCCAGAGAGGACTTGACCAACCATGTGGAAGGTCGAGCTCTTCGTACGAAGACTACTTATAATGTATGCAAATTCCTTTTAGAAGAAGTGATCTCGAGATTCGGATACGTTGAGAAAGTGGTTGCGGACAGGGGAGAGTTGGATGCGAGAGAGACAAAAGAGTTCTTTGATCGTCATGGAATTCGATTGTCTCTCACCAGTGCCTATAATCTAGAGGCAAATGGGAAAATCGAGAGAGGTCACCCTTCCATTGTGAAGGCGATCTCTAAGGCTTGCAACGATGACATCAAGCAATGGCCTAGATTTCTTCTTCGCGCTATGGGCTGATAGGATGACTTACACTCGGTCCACAGGATTCATGCCTGCTGAATTGATGTATTGTCAGAAGCCAGTCTTCCCCATCCAGACTCAGATAGTGACATGGTTGACGCTCCCATGGAATGATGGTATGACGAGAGAAGAGTTATTATCATTGAGAATAAAGCAGTTAGAACAAGGAAATGAAAAGTTGAAAGAAGCAATCCAAAAGTTAAAGGAGTCAAGGCTAAAGAATAAGATCTATTTCGACAAAACCCATCGACTCAGACCACATAGGATTGAGGTAGATGATTGGGTGTTGGTGTACGATAGTACATTCGATACTCAGTACGATGCTAAGAAGAAATTAACCAAACGATGGTTTGGGCCGTATGTGGTTACGTCTGTGTTTGAAAATGGTACGTATGCACTTCGTGAGTTAGACAGTACTCCTTTGAGATCTTTGATTGCAGGAAAGAGGATAAAATTATTCAAGAAAAGAAATGAAGCGGATTATGAGATTGAGCAAGAACTTCTGGAGGGAATTGATGACACTGAGGCTGATGCTGATGAAGAATGATAGACCATGGAATTAAAGAGAAGTTGGATCAAAATGAAGAAAAATGACAAGGTGAAATGTTTCTGATTTGAGATTTGTTTTCTTTCTGATAGAGCATATGCATTGCATTGATGTGTGTGATAAAGATATGTATGAGGTTATGAAAATCATGTAGAATGAAGATAACAAAGATCTATTATGGTTTTGCATGAAGCATGAGCGACTAGGAATTATATGAATGAGATCAGTTAGTGGACTAGAGACTTTTGAGAGTGAAAGCTTGGGGTGTGGCATGCTTAGACCGAGTGCATGTATATACTGATTGATTTGAACACTTAGTGAGTGGAAAACTTTGGATCCTAGTATTTATTTCTTGCGAGGTCTTACCTCCATATGGATCATGATTTACAGAAAGACATTCATACTCATGCCAGCTTCTATGTGTGTGTATGTTGTTAGTGCGCTGCGATGGGCTAGTAGGCGGGTGGAACCACCTTGGTCGGGTGATCGGGGCCACGAGCCATAGCTAGTTTCGTCGTAGGCCTAACCTATCTGTTGTCATGCGCCTGTATGGGTCGGTAGGCGGGTGGAGTCACTCTAATCGGGTGGTCAGAGCCACGAGCTGACGTCGATTTCATGCAGGGCTGACGTTGTGTATGTCGTGCGCTATGTCGGGTCGGCAGACAGGTGGAACGAACTTGGCCGGGCGGACAAGTCCATGAGTCGCACCCGATTTTGACATAGGCCGATTTGTGAAAAATAAAAGATAAAAAGAAATGCTGAGCTGAGATGAAGAGGAAAAGAAAGAGAAAAGAAAATGAAAAAGAGAAAAAACAAAAGAAAGAAAGAGTCTAATGGAGAGTTGGACAAGTAGGAGATAAATAGTGGGAATCGAGGTATATTCTACAAACTGAGTTAGTAGATACATATGTATATGCTAGTACTTAGAATGAGCAGTTGGATATGAACCAGTTGAACGAACAAAAGATCTAGAAAGCCGACGATTTATTCATGTGATTACTTGTCAGATTGCAGACGCAGAAACATAATATGATGTTTGTGAAGCTTGAATCTACCTAATTTTCTAAAATTCATACCAATCTTTATAAAAATTGCATGACTGCATGAGATCATGATTTGAGTTTTGAAAAGAAAAAGATAAAAAGTGTAAAGAGATTTTAAAAGAACCCCGATACTCTTCTGTTGGATCTTGCAGGTTGGCCCATCGAGACGATGTGCAGGTTTAGCCGGGGCGTATGTCGGGATGAAATCCCGTAGGGAGTGTGCATTGTTTTTTTTCAAAAGTTTATTGTTTTTTGAGTTTTGTGTGATGTTTTGATTGAAGAGGGTATATTTTGTGCATGATTTGATTGATTTGATTGCCTGTGTGATAAGAAACCATGTTAGAGATGTGCGTTAGAACCGTGCGTGTAAATAATTGACGTTAGACCCATGAAAACTTTAGGTTTGACCCTTGAAACTGACTGGAAACACGGTTTTTACCCCCCTGAAAATGAACTCGAACCCTTGGAAACCCTTGGAGTTTAGGCCAAAATTGTAAATAAACCGTTAAATTGACGAGCTTGAGATAATTGTGAGCAAACCCCTAAAATTCCCATTCAAAACCCTAGGTTGGACCCTTGGAAATGGCGGTTTCTGTAGGTCAAACCCTAAAAACCATTAATTGTAAATATCCAGTGTGAAACCAAAACCATAGTTTATGGAAAAATTAAAATACCACCGAAATTAGAAAGTTAATTGAGGAGGTGGGAACGTTCTAGAAGCGAGTCCAAGGGGAGGCCTATAAATAAGTGCTAATTCATTTGTTTCTTCCCTACCCCGTGGATCTTGCTCGTGGATTGTCACCTCCAGGTATGCTCCTTGTCTATTCTTGCTTGTTCATGTTTTTGTTTTACCCTCTATTACCTTGCCATGAGAGAGGAAGAGAGAAATAGTAAGAGAGACGTGTGATGCTAGATTCGTTCTGTTGTTCATTGGAACTCCATGAAAGAAAATGAAGGAATCAAATGAGAGAGCATGGTGGACTACAACATTAGACATGGTTGTGCCGTGGAGTAGAGAATGTATGCACTATATATGTTCTGCTTGAGGGAAACAATGTAGAGTCATTCATGTCATATGGTATGATGTGAATTCTTATGACGGATCACTGTCGAAGTACCTCTGTCTGAGAGCGACATCTCTTAGGGTGTGTCTAGCGA
>MU264486.1:0-25961 GCA_020310875.1 Ceratopteris richardii
CCATATCAGGGGCTGATGGAGCTTCTTCTCAATGCATGAAGGCGATAGTTGAATAAGAGCAAGATGAATCTGCTCCCAAGTCCTCAAGATACTACATGCAAAGTGATTCTCCGTCCTCCTCGAGAACCAAGCACATCACATCACATCTCAAAAAATCCACCTAACCCACAAACAACAGGGACAAACATGCAAAGTCTCTAGTGAAGAAACTCCTTCCAAGGCTCAGGACTACGAAGAAATCTGTGAATGACAAACTTTCCCAATAGGGCTCTACTCTAACAAGTGGGATCAACAATCCCTAAGCCACTATGCTCAGTCGAAAGAGTGATGATAAGCCAAGCAACCTTGGCCCGAGCGAGGCTACCATCCCTCCTAAATCACAAAAAATTCGTGCTTTGCTAATACAAGAACTCGAAAAGATCCAACAAGAGGTGATATATCGTAAGAGAACCTATTTAGCCACCACAACTCTCCCGCCAAAGACAAGCAAGCAGTGCTACAATGCATCAACTTGTGATAGTCAAGAGGACAGGCGTTGTCGGAAGGATTTCTTCACTTTAATTGTCATAAGGAAAAATAAAAATATTTTGCTTTAAAGTCGGTTAAATGATATCTCTCTCTCATATTTTTAATGTACTGATTTAAAATGACTAATGTTTTCTCTTGAGTACCTGCAGATAACAAAAACAAGAAGAGCTGAATTAAGAGAGACCTCATCTCTATTAGTTAAAGACAATAAAAACATATTTGTGTATGTATGTAGATGCAAGAGAATAGGTAAGAATGTATGATAATGTTTGTTAATTCTAATGTTTATGTTTATGCATGTGAACTTTTCATGTTGTTGAGAATATATCTTAGCTTTAGATATGCTGCAAGAGTTGAATTCATTTATGTGAATGTATTCCTTAAGAAAAGGTCTAGCACCCTACAATATATGTGGGTTAAACCCTTTATGTTTACCTATTCATAAATTCTAGAAACTTCTAAATGTGTTGAGTATGATTCACTCTAAGTACTTGTTTACATATGTTATGAGAACTTCTATTGTATATGATAAGTGGGATTAACTCTGAGTTTGTACCCATGTAAGTTCATAAATAATCATGTAAATGAGAACATCTATACTTTTTATCCAAAAGTGTGAGTATGGGGATATATTATAACTTAAAGAATTATGAGTTTTAACCCAAGTAATAGTCAAGCTTATAGAGATATTTATTTATACCTATATTTTAAATGAATATAATCTATATTAGGAATTGAAATTAGTTGATATATTCAAGTGATATTATAGGATAACTAATATAATTGACAATTTTTCACTACTATATTATATATAAAGTCAATTAAATTAATTAATATTTAATGTATTTAATATACTATTTTCTTTTACTTAACTTATATTAATAACTAAATGTCAAAATATATACGTAAGTTTAGTAAAGTATAAGTTTAGTATTAGTTTATCTATTAGTGTACATATGTTAAAATAAGTAATGCATGACCGTTAGTTCACTTAACTAGGTGTGTGCGCATGGGAAGAAAATACGTATGTGTTTGTATATATATGTTCATAATCAGAGTTATTTTTTTTTGTTGTTCTTCCTGCAGGTACGGCGAAGCTCTGATGAGAGAGTGTGAGAGAGAGAGAGACAGAAAGAGAGATGTCTGCTTCATCTTTCCCCCCTCCTGTCTGTTGCGCACGCACATGTCAGAGACGGAGAAATGCAAAGTGCGGGGCTCTGCTGTCGGCTGCTCGGAGCGTTAGAGAGAGAACGTAGGCACAGAGATTGGCGCAATTTCGCGATTGTTGTGGGATACGTGTTGGAGACAGAGAGAGATGTTGACGGCACAGATGAGAGAGAGAGATTGGCCACGTAGGCAGTGCTAGAAAAGAATCCTGGTGGCGCTCGGGAAGGAGAATTCTATGAGAGATCATGAGAAACGGCATCACGCGGAAGATAGGGAGGCGTCAAACGGGAGAGAGTCACCTGGCAGCTCTTGTGTGCATGGACAGATGGTTAGATGCGCCGCGCAGGATTCGATAGAGAGAGAGAGAGCGCATGAGATTCGATAAAGAGAGAGAGAGAGAGAGAGAGAGAGAGAGAGAGGCACTCTGATGCATGCACTGCATAAGTATTGACCATCTAGTGAGAGATGCTAAGGAGTCGCCACTATCCATCTGTTGCTGCAAAGAGATAGAGTTATAGCGGTTGAAGTGTCACCATGCACAGAGAGAAAAGATACGGTAGCTGGCGCTCTAGAGATCTACCGTCGACGGGCAAAGAAGAGAGATATGCTTGTTCGAAAACATGTTCATTGGTTAAGTCAATGACAGAGAGAGACAGAGAAAATTCCGTGATGTATTGCTGTTTGGTATGCGCGCATAGAGTAAATGATGGGGTAGAGATAGAGAGGCAGTCCCTGGTTGTCGGCCCACCGTCCACCTAATCAAGCATAGACTATAGTTTGTAGAAACGGATATCCCTGGCGGTGCGCAAGACAATTCAACAAAGATATGATTATGGGGGGGCGATTCCGAGAAAGAGAGAGAGAGAGAGGGAAAGAGATTTATGAATGCATGAGTATGCATGTTTATGTATGCATGAGTGTGCATGAATGCATGTGTATGCATGTTTATGAATGCATGTGTATGCATGTTTATGTATGCATGAGTGTGCATGAATGCATGTGTGTGCATTAAAGTTAAGATGTATGCATGTATATATGCATGAGTAGATGCATGTAAGTAGGATGCATGTGTGCATAAGTATTTGAATGTAATGTGCACAAATGCATAAGCACATAAGTTAGTAAGTATAATGCATGTGTATTTATGCATGTGCATGAGTGTGAGACATATACGCATATGTATTTATGCACGTATGCATGTGTATATAGTAAATGTATGTAAATGCATGTGTACATGAGTGATATATATATATGTATGCATGTAAACAAATGCATGTATAGTTAAAGTATACATGTGATGTGATGTGATGCATGTGTATGCATGGTATGTGTGTGTATGCATGTGCATGTGAAGAATGTATGCATGTATGCATATGCATGTTAGCATGTATGCATAATTATATGCATATAGTATGAGTGTGAGTATGCATGTGCATATAAGGATGAGTATATGTATGCATGTGCATGTTAAGATAGGTAAGCATGCATGTAAGAATGTGAATAATGCATGTATATGCTAATGCATGTTAATGAATACATATTAGATATAAGTTAATTGATGCATGTTTGCATGTAAACAAATGTGTGTTTGCATAGATGTCTTCAAATGCATGTAAATTAGAGTGAAATAAAATGTGTGTATAAGTAATGAATGCATGAGTTATGCATGTTTATACATGTGATATGTGTAGTGCATGTATGCATGATTGAGTGTATGCATGTGCATATGTAAAGGATGTTCATAAGTATGCATAATCAGGAATGATTAGCATGAGTAATGAATGTGCACATAAGCATATGAAATAAGATGCTTGTATATGTATGTCTATTTTAATAAGAGTACATGTGTATGCATGTGCATATCTATCTATGTATGATGTGCACAAATGCATATGAATTTAAGTTAGGAAGTTAGAAGTGTTTATATACGTATGTTAGTTTAGGTTTAAGTTATGTATAAAAGTTAAAGTATTCAATGAGTGTTTCATATTTACTAAAAGCATACTTATGTTTTTTTTATGTTGTTCTTCCTGCAGATCATTGAAGAGATTACAAAGGAGCATACGAGAACACAAGCA
Organism: Ceratopteris richardii; assembly: GCA_020310875.1. Lineage (NCBI taxonomy): Eukaryota > Viridiplantae > Streptophyta > Polypodiopsida > Polypodiales > Pteridaceae > Ceratopteris > Ceratopteris richardii. The sequence continues at coordinate 3,774 of MU264486.1, forward strand.
TACGAGATTTCAAGATCACAAAATTACGATATTTGAAGATTCTTTATTAAGTTGTATAGGATTATCTATTAAGAGAATTGTATTAGCACTTAAGATAAGCTATTGTATAGGCTTAAATCCTAAAGATTTCTAGCACTTCCACTTTTCGATATAATTAAAGATTTGTATACGCTTAAATAAGATTGATTTTGAAATTCTTCATACTGTTTCACTGAAAATTAATTGAGATCTTTACTTTTTTATTTCGTATGTCTAAGAGATAGGATCTACAAGTAGTTCTAAACTAGTATCTACAAACGATTTTGATATTAAGAATCAAGAATTAGAAAACTTAATAATAGGAACATTGCTTCCGTCTTCAATTGATAGTTCAAATAATAACGAAAATATAGAAGTTGAAATTATTAAAGATAAAGTAGTTAACAAAACTTTACACACGTTAGATTACGATCGTCTTCTTTCTAGAATTTTACCTTTAATTACCATAGTTTTGCCAGAACCGGAGGACAAGAAAGACTTATTCCCACCTAATTTAGTTAAAAAACCTAACTCAAATCAAATTGAGAATGAAGAAGTTGACTTTGTTAAAGATAAAATTACAAACGAGAACTTAGTTATCTTATCAATTAGAAGCTATAGAACATTATAGAAACGCTCGTTCTTACGGTCCTTAGCCTAAATAATTAGTTCTTAATTTGCACTCCCATATATTAGAACATATAGGTTTTTATCACACCTAAACTGAAAAATCAACCGAAGGCCCTAGGCATACTTAGAAGCACCCTGCGTGTAGTCACATGGTTAGGTTAGCGCGATTCTTGTAGTGAACGTCAGCCCTCCCTTCACACCCCTCTACGACAGCTTTGGTGAACCCGACGTGAAGCGTGACGATGTGCTTAGGACTTACATTACATTTTCAGTTTTGATTTAAATCTCTAATTTCATTTTCTTCTTGTATGCAGAAAAAAATTGAAGATTGAAGATGTGACAAAACCGTGGAAGAAGGATTTCCAACTGGTGGAGCTTCGTCGTTTTCAAACCCCCCCCCCTCAACGTTCAAGAGAATCAAGATAAATTTTGTGTTTTAGATTGTTTTAACGTTCACTTTCGAACCTCTTCAGCAAAAATATCATCAAGTAAGGTGTTTATTTTAAGTTCTTTATTTTTAGTTTACGCACATCACTTAAAAAGAAAAGTTGTTTTCATCTGCACGTAGGATCTAAGAACCTTCATATTAGCATTTAAAGAATATTTGAATCTTTCTTTTGTATCTAGGAAATATAATTTTTACTTAAAGCATTTAAATATCTATATTTTAGGAAAAGCCATTATTTTTGCATCATCAAAAAGAAAAGATTTTAAGTTTTGAAAAAGAAAGATAGTTTGCATTATTTTCATTGGATAAAGAAAGTTTTTAGCATAAAAATAGTTTAAATTTAGGTTTCTTTTTAACTTATAGTTAATGCTTTTATTCTTCAAAGAAATTAATTTTAAAGAAATTAATAGTAAACTAAAAGACTTAATTCAAGAAAAACTATTTTTAAAAAATTACCTTATTTAAAAAAAACCTTTAAAATTGAAAAGTTTTAAAAAAAATTTAAATCTCTAAAAAACTTTAAATTCAAAAAGAGTAAATATAAGAGATAAGTCATAATTTAGGGTTTAGAAATCAAAAAGATTTTAGAAAAGAAGATTAGAATTAGTAAAGCCTAGGACTAGGGTAAAGCTATCCCTGGCTTTATCAACTAGTGATAGATTTAGACAATTTAGAGAGCAATTAGATCCGGCTATTAGGGAACTTCTTCTCTATTCGAAACGTTATCAAGAACACAAGATGGAGGAGATGTTTAGGAACATGATGATAGAAAAGCAAGGGACACGTACAGTCCAAGCTATTCTAAAAGAGAAAGGAAAATTTACCGGATTAAAGATTACAGAATACCTGGATGCATTTGAGGAGCAAGTGCAAATCTAGGGATTACCTGAAGATGTGCTAGTGAAATACTTTGGACGTGTAGTTTCTAGTTCAATTCTAGAATCTATACAAGAACACGCTGAAAAACCTTGGGGAATTTAGAAAGGAACTTCATAAAATGTTCTATCCCGAGGATTTTAGCCAGCACAGTCGTGAAGGATTTCTACGTTGGTTAAACACTGTTAAGAGCAATGAGTCTTTAACTCATCTTCACGGTGAGTTTATGAGACGTCTGGCTCAACTTCCCGAAGATGATAGAAATGCTATAAATCCAGATGTAATTATATATTTTCTTAAGATACTTAATCCAGATAGGGCTGAAATTGAAAGACGAATAGAAGAGCCAGGAAAAAGGTATGGGCTAACTGATGACTGTGAGAAAGTCAAAAAAGAGATAGAGGTTGTTGCTCAAATGAAGCAAAGGCAAACAATTTTATATTCTAGACCTAATGCTTCTCAGCCAAGGGAAACTCCTGCTATAAGGCAAGTTGACATGCCAATGCCTGCTACTATGGCTACGGCTAATAATACAACTGCTACTAAAGCTCCCATAGAATTTCAATTAGATATTCTATGTAAACAAATGGAAAATGTCATGAACATGCAAGCATCTCTTCAAAAGAGGTTGCTAATTTAAATAAACAAGTTTACTCCATAAGCTTTAATGATCCAGGGGCTAGCAGTAGTGGTGCAGGGCAAGCTCTGCCTAATCAACAAGTTATGCCTCAATATGTTCCACCACAACCAGTCTTTCAGCCAGCACCTCAACAAGCTCCTCAATTTTCTGTACAACCAACCTTTCAAAGAAATAATGAGAAAAAGGGACTGGCGTGAAGCGCTGTGTTTGGTGCGATAGTCAGGAGCACGCATCATTTGCTTGTGAAGAATTAAAAAGTGCTAAGGCGAATCAATTACTTGTGGAAATAGATACTATGTGACTTTAGGTCACATCTTCCTTTGTCCGTCAATTGGGGCAAACGCGGAATGAAAAAGCTTTATGAAAATTTAATAGTCTCAGATGCAACTGCCAGTACTTCGGCTGCAAGACTAGAGCCGGTCAAGGATAGGCCTTCTTCAATGCCTAGCCAAAATCCATATTCAATAGAGGCATTGGTACGAACTAGAGACGAGATAATGTACAAGACGGCATGGAAATCTCCTGTAGATCAATCTTCTGTCTTTTCTCACATTGCTAATGTTGAGGAAAAACGGAGACGAGAAGATCAACAGGATGATGTAGAAGAAGGTGATAGGAGGGTAACTAGGAGGCAAACAAGAGAAGATGAAAAGAAAACTGATAAAAAAGTTCAATTTGATGAATCAAATTTATCTCAAGAAGAGAAGAGAAAAATAATAAAGGAAGGCAAAAAGCCGACCGATGAAAATGTTCAATTGCAAGAAGAACAAAAGAAATTGGAAATCTCTAAACCTGAAAAAAAGAGGATCAAAAGCAAAATGAAGAGAAAGGAAAGAAGAAGGGTAGAAGAGCTCCACGTGCTATTATGATTTCTGAGCTCGAAAGAAAAATGATGCTAGGGAGATTTTAAATGACATTCTTCTAAAAAGTCAAGTAACAATGTCACTTGAGCAAGTGTTTTCCATAGCGAAACCGGAGTTCAAGGACAGTTTTATTCGACTTTTTAGAAGAAGATGCTTTCCTTTGCCACAAGACGAGGATATGCAAGACGTGGCAGAAGAAACTCTAGCTATGAATGATGCAGTTACATTAAGAGAAAGTGACTATGAGGATGATGAAGAGTTTACAACAGGTAGTGTAAATAGAAATTTTCTAGGACCTATACAACCTGATAAAGAAATGTTAAAGATGAAAGTAAATACAATTCTACCTTCTGGGCACGAGGCACACCAGAAGTAAAGATTAGAATCGGTGATGAGAAGGATTCTTGTTTAGCTTTGGCTCTCATTGATTCAGGGTCAGAGATAAATGTGATTTCAAAAAAGTTCTTTGACAAATTTAGATGGCCAATTGATAAAGAGCACGGTTGGCGGATGAGAACAGCTGATAATGGCTCTGGTATTTTGTTGGGTGCATGTGCGAATGTGCCTATTATGATAGGTGGTGTTTGAGAAGAGTTTCACTTCTTCGTTCAAGATAATTGTTCATATGAAGTGATTCTTGGACAGCCATTTACAGCTGAAATGAGGATGGAAACAAAAGCAATGAATGACGGATCAGCGTATGCAAGAATTCGATTCAAATCAGGGATGGATTCTTTGCAAGTTATGACAGTTTTCCCAAACCACACTAGAAATAGAAAGAGCTTAAGAAGAAATCCCATTGACTCGATCAGTCATTTTTGTGATGATCCACTGGCTGTAAGAGAAATATGGAGCGTACTATGATCAAAATTTCTGCTAGACTCCACTATTGAGCGAGACAATAGTGGACGTTGTTTTGATGTCTCGCCTATCATGAACATAAATTCGAAAATTACTTAATTTGTACTCCTACAACTAGTTTGCATTATATTACTAATGAAAACCTTCCAAAAACATTTAGAAAACAAACTGAAAAATGTTTCAGACAAACTGGATTAATTTCAAGTGATGAGAAAATTGAGAGTATAATTGAATTATCAAAAAGTTCCACTCTATTTAGAAGAGCTAGAAAGTGTTTCTCATGAAAATTTTGAATCAAATCTGATAATTCTTAACTCTATTCAAGAGTATGAGATTATTAGTGAATTTATCCTAGAACATGAAGTTAGCATAGAAACCGAAATACAAAATTGTAGAAAAGAAAATAAAGCATGTAGCTCAACCCTTACCCAAAGATAGTCATGACATACTTCGTCGAGTATCAAATGATCCTATTCTTAGAAATCGATCTAAGATAGGTCACATATTTACTGATGAGAGTAAGAAGTTTATTAAATTTGGAGATGAATTTCTTTCTCAAATTGAAAAAGAGTAGTTTATCCAAAATGATTGTTCGTCATGGTAAAGGCTTTTTCTTTGTTGCCCTCATGAGATAGGAATGTGCAGACCCAAAGTTAGTAGCTCCGATGATTATTTTCACAGTACCGCATATTCCTTGGAATCTTCGTCCGATTCCAGTTCCAAAGGCTCATTTACCTGAGCTAATGAGACTGTTAAAGGAGAAGATTGCCATGAGAAATCTTGGAACCATCCTCAGTACCATACTCTAATAGGTGGTTCACAGTACCGAAAAAGAGTGGGAAGCTACGCTTTATTCAGGATTTACAGCCTGTGAATAAAGTCACTATTAGAATGTAGGAACGGGGTCCCATTGTAGATGAGTTTGCCGAGGCATTTGCTGGTCACTCCATCTATTCAATGGGAGACATGTATTCAGGGTATGATCAGTTTCAATTAGCAATTGAGAGTCGAGATGTGACCACGATGAAGACTCCTTTGGTTTTAGTACGTATGTGTACTTTACCACAAGGAGCAACGAATTCTGTGGCACACATGATGAATGCTATGAATTGTGAAGAGATGGATAGGTATGTGCTTGAAGATGAAGAGGTGTTGCAAAATCCTTGATCTACACCAACCAATTGAACTCCAGGTGTATATGGTGGGCCCTTTTAGCTTGCCAATGGATGTATTAGACACCCTATGTACCTTGGAAGATCACTCTCAAAAAGATAGATCAAAACAGATAAGTTGGGAGTTAGCTCAGAGGTGAAAACTTGCTATTCTTGGTTCATACACCTGTCCAGTGTTCTACATAATTCTCTGAGCACAGCAGCAATTAGCTTAATTCCTCTTGGGGAAGTCTAGGTAGCTTAAAGAGCTAACTTTCAAGAGTAATCTCATCAAAAATAACAAAGCACACACTGAGAATGAGTTTTAACAAGTGATGACATCATCCCGATTTTCACGGGCTGCTACAGAAATAGACCAATGAGCCGAAAAATCACCATAACTCAAAATGTAGAAATCCAATGATTATGAACATTTGTATGGTTATACTAGACAGTAAGCTGAATCCAAAAAGCTTTAAATCACTGAATTTGGATAAGTAACCACTGAGAAACACCTCTGACAAGATGAGTGAAAAAGTCGGGTACCTGACAGAGAGGTGAAGATGAACAGACCCTGTTGACTTCAAATGAACATAACTGAAGATTGCAACATCCAAATGACATGAAAATTTATGAGCATATATTAGACTTATAGATCTAACTTTACCAAGTTAAATCACTGAAAATGATGCACCAAGCTCAGAGAAAACATCTCTGCAAGCTGACTGAGAAAACTGAGAGTAATGGCAGTGAGTAGTACACTTCACAAGAACATGGAAAGATGAACTCAAATAATTATGAAAATGAAAGTATATTGCTTGTACAATACAATGACTTACTGATACATTATGTGTGCCTTGTAATCACACCTTGATATGGCATAAAGCTCAGCTCTTGGAGGTCTTCACATAGGTCTCTCTAACCACGACTAAAACTGCCATCTATTTATAGTTGAGTTTGGGAGGCTAACTTCCCTCAATCACTCTCCAATCAATCAATGATTGATTTGATTCTCTACCTACCACAAATCACGAATTCGTGGCTCCTCTTTCCATTCTTGATCAAGTGGACTCAACCACTTAAGATTCTCTTACTTTTACATTAAGTAAACTCTTTAAAAGTTACAAGAGGTAGTTCACAAGTGAACTTTACATAGTCTTCATTTTAAAAGCTTCTTTTATGACTTTGTGGGACTCAAGCCAATACTTAGGCTTGTCATAGACTTGCTCCAACAGCTCCCCCTCAAGCCAAGTATGCTTGAGGTCTTCAATCTTCCAAGATTACCTGCAAACCAATCATAGCCTTGAATTTGCAAAGCTTTGTACCATCCAATGCTTTGGTTAGAATATCTGCACATTTTTTATGAGTGGACGCATATGATATTTGAATCTCCTTGCTTAGAACCTTCTCGCGTACATAGTGATAATGAACTTCAATATGTTTTAGTCCTTGCATGAAAAAATAGGATTAGCAGCCAAATGAAAAGAACTCATATTGTCACCAAAATAGTTGGAGTTCCAAACTCCAATCCAAGATCTTTGAACAATGTCTTCATCCACATAGCTTCTTGTGTAGCTATGGCAAGACCTCTATATTCAGCTTCAGTAGAAGAGAGAGCAACTGTGGGTTGCTTCTTGGATGACCATGAAATAATCTTTGAACCTGCAAAGGTAAGATAACCTGAAGTGCTCCTTCTATCTTCCTTGGAGCCAGCCCAATCTGCATCAGAAAATAGCTTCAAACCTAAATCAGATACATAAGGATAATAAAGTCCTTCATTTATGGTTCCTTTGAGATACTTGAGAATCCTTTTGGCAGCATCCATATGTGGTTTCCTTGGTGTGTGCATAAATTGGCTTAGCACACTCACACTGTAACATATATCTACTCTTGTCAATGTGGCATAGTTGAGACTACCCACTAGACTTTGATATGATGTGATGTCCTCTATGAGTTCACCTTCATGTGAGCTCAATTTGTGATTGACCTCCATTGGAGTACCTGCAATCTTACAATCTTGAATCTTGAATTTTGCCAACATGTCCTTAATGTACTTCCTTTGAGTGAGAAACAAACCATGATCTTTGTAGACAACTTCCAAACCTAGGAAGTAGGTAAGTGAACCCAAATCACTTATCTTGAACTCTTCTCTCATCTGATCTTTGATCTTCTTCATACCATCTGCATCATTTCCTATCAATATAATATCATCTACATATACACATAGATAGATGACCTCGGAATTACTCTTTTTAATAAAGAGTGAAGGATCTGCCTTGCTTGGTTGAAAGCCTTTGTCCTGCAAGAATGAAACAAGCCTGAAATTCCAAGCTCTTGGAGCTTGCTTGAGACCATACAATGCTTTGTTAAGTTTACACACATAATCAGGATAAACTTGATTCTCAAAACCAGGTGGTTGTGCCATATATACCTCTTCTGTTATCCAACCATTCAAGAATGCATTCTTTACATCTAGTTGAAGTATCTTCCAATTCTTGGAAGAGGCAATACTAAGCAAAACCCTAATAGTAGGCATCTTTGCCACAGGAGAGAAAGTCTCCTCATAATCAATTCCCTGAGTTTGTGCAAAGCCTTTAGCCACAAGCCTTGCCTTATACCTGTTAATTGAACCATCAGAATTCTTCTTGAGTTTATAGACCCATCTTGAGCCTATTACCTTCATGGATGAAGTCTTGGGCACCAAATCCCAAGTGTTGTTTTCCTCAAGTGCTTCAATCTCTTCCTTCATTGCATGCTTCCATTCTGTTTTTGCTTTGGCCTCTTCAAATGATGATGGCTCCTCTTGGTTTATGTCCTGTGCTATGTAGATAGAATGTTTAGTTACTAATGAGGTGTCAAACCCATACCTTTCTGGTTTTTTCTTTTCCCTCATAGATCTTCTTAGGCCATGATGTGATGATTCTGCTTCATGTCCAAGTTCCTGCAATTTTGCTTTACCTTTAGACTTCCATGCTTTGATCTTTTCCATGTGAGATTCTTCATCATCCTCTGAGGTGTCTTGTTCTTCAATCTTTGATTGTTCTCTACCAAGCTTTGGAAAATCTTCTTCAAGATCATATGGTAAATTGATCTTCCTGCATGAATCTTCATACCATGAATTGTTCTCATCAAAAACTACATCTCTGCTTACCAAGAATCCTTTGTTGGTAGGGTTGTATAACCTGTAGCCCTTTCGATTGTTGTCATATCCAATAAATACACACCTTTCTGCCTTTGGATCCATCTTGCCTCTAACCTGTGAAGGAACATGAGCCAAAGCAATACATCCAAAAATTTTACAATGATCTAAGCTTGGTCTTCTTCCATTCCAAGCCTCATATGGAGTCATCCCATCAAGGGATTTTGAAGGCAACCTGTTAATCAAGTAAGTGGCTGTAGATACAGCCTCAGCCCATAAGTAATTAGGTAAATGCTTTTCATTTAACATAGACCTTGCAGCTTCAACAATTGTCCTATTCCTCCTTTCTGCCACTCCATTTTGCTCAGGAGTGTACCTTGTAGTTACCTCTCTTTTGATTCCTCTTTCTTGAAGAAAAGAATCAAACTCATGGGAGAAATATTCTCCCCCTCCATCTGACCTTAGCCTTTTTAGTGATTTACCTGCTTGATTCTCCACAAGAGCCAAATATCTTTTGAAACATGAAAAAACTTCATCTTTGTGTTTCATAAAGAATAGGATAGTCCATCTGCTGCAATCATCAATAAAGGAAACATAATACCTTGATCCAGATATTGAAGCTTCCTTGCTAGGTCCCCATACATCTGTATGAACCAACTCCAAGAGATCTCCATGCATATAACCTTTCTTCATGAATGGTAACCTGTGAGACTTTCCAAATTGACATGCACTGCACTTATAAATCATATGTTGTTTTGACAAATTAGGAAGTCCAAGTACACTTTGGTCCCTGCAGATTTGCTTTAATGACCTTTCACCAATATGTGCTAACCTTTTGTGCCATACTTCCAATTCTGTGAGTGTCTGACTACCATAATTAAAGAGAGCAATGTTTCTAGTGTCCTGTAATTCAAATGTGAACAATCTACCTGTCTTTTCACCTTTTGCAATTCTTCTGAATCCTTGACTTGGATCTTCAACAAATGCTCCTGCTTTTGTGAACCTGACTTGCAACCCTTTCTCTACTATCTGCCCAACACTTATCAAATTCTTTGTAATGGTAGGGACATAGAGTACCTTACTGAGTAGGTTGATGTTTCCATCAGGTGCTTTGACATTGCCTATTTTCTCCACAGGATGTTTTGTATCATCTCCTGTTTGTACCTCATGCTTATTCTTTGGATCTTCTCAATCTAATAGGAGTGCCACATTTCCTGCCACATGATTTGAACAACCTGAATCTATGTAGAAAACATGCTCATCAGATTTACCTTGTGGCATAGCCATGTTCATGATCAATAATGAATCCTCTTTGTTTGAGTCTTCTGTGTAGTTATTGTAATCTCTCCTTCCTTTGTAGCCTCCTCGATAGTTTGAATGATTGTAGTTGTTGTAGTTGCCATGGTAGTTGTTGAACCTTCCTCTTGAGTAGCCATAACTTCCTCTATTGTATCCTCTACCTCTTTGATTCCTGGAATTCCTAAAGCAATTTTCAGTTGTATGATTAGTTAATCCACAAATAGAACATGAGTTGGAGTCTTGGGATCTCCCCCTGCCTTGTCTACCTCCTCTTCCTCTACCTCTGCCATGTCTTCCTCTACCTGCATAGTTAACTTGATATGTACCTGCTTCATCATCCACTTTCTTTGCCTTTCCTTTGTTATCTTTAGACTTGCTTTTATCCGTGTATAAAGTTGAAGATTGATTACCTTTAGAGCTTTCTCCATTTTTGATAAGCTTTGCCTCTTGAGTAAGTAGTTGTCCAATGAGTGTGTTGAAATCAGGTACATGCATGTCCATGTACAAATCCATAGCTGTGGTGAATGCTTCCCACTTATCATCTGCCTTCAAGCCATTGATGACCTGCCTTACAATTTGCTCTTCATCTATTACCTCTCCAATGCTTCCCAACTGATCCGCTATGTCCTTGAGCTTTGTGACAAAATCAGTCACATTTTGTTTGGGAGCCTTCTTGAGAGTTGTGAACTCCAGCCATAGTTGATGCTTCCTAGCTTTGGTACTTGAAGAAAAGAAAGCTTCAAGTGCATCCCACACTTCCTGAGATGTCTTACAACTTCTAATGTGAGGCAACAAAAAATCTGAGATAGAGTTGAGGAGATAAGACCTTACAAGTGCATCCTTGGAGCACCATGTGCTCAATCTTTCTTGCTCTTCTTGTGTTGGTTGACATTTGTTCCTAAAACTTGGCATAACTTCATCTCCAGCCACATAACCATATAAACTTCTACCTTGGAGATAAGCTTCCATCCTTAATGACCAAGCTGAGTAGTTACCTCTGTCCAATTTGTCAATTGATGAAGGAAATCCATCTGCCATGTTGTCCAACCTTGCTCTGATACCACTGTGAAGAGATGGATAGGTATGTGCTTGAAGATGAAGAGGTGTTGCAAAATCCTTGATCTACACCAGCCAATTGAACTCCAAGAGTATATGGTGGGCCCTTTTAGCTTGCCAATGGATGTATTAGACACCCTATGTACCTTGGAAGATCACTCTCAAAAAGATAGATCAAAACAGATAAGTTGGAGTTAGCTCAGAGGTGAAAACTTGCTATTCTTGGTTCATACACCTGTCTAGTGTTTTACATAATTCTCTGAGCACAGCAGCAATTAGCTTAATTCCTCTTGGGGAAGTCTAGGTAGCTTAAAGAGCTAACTTTCAAGAGTAATCTCATCAAAAATAACAAAGCACACACTGAGAATGAGTTTTAACAAGTGATGACATCATCCCGATTTTCACGGGCTGCTACAGAAATAGACCAGTGAGCAGAAAAATTACCATAACTCAAAATGTAGAAATCCAATGATTATGAACATTTGTATGGTTATACTAGACAGTAAGCTGAATCCAAAAAGCTTTAAATCACTGAATTTGGATAAGTAACCACTGAGAAACACCTCTGACAAGATGAGTGAAAAAGTCGGGTACTTGACAGAGAGGTGAAGATGAACAGACCCTGTTGACTTCAAATGAACATAACTGAAGATTGCAACATCCAAATGACATGAAAATTTATGAGCATATATTAGACTTATAGATCCAACTTTACCAAGTTAAATCACTGAAAATGATGCACCAAGCTCAGAGAAAACATCTCTACAAGCTGACTGAGAAAACTGAGAGTAATGGCAGTGAGTAGTACACTTCACAAGAACATGGAAAGATGAACTCAAATAATTATGAAAATGAAAGTATATTGCTTGTACAATACAATGACTTACTGATACATATGTGTGCCTTGTAATCACACCTTGATATGGCATAAAGCTCAGCTCTTGGAGGTCTTCACATAGGTCTCTCTAACCACGACTAAAACTGCCATCTATTTATAGTTGAGTTTGGGAGGCTAACTTCCCTCAATCACTCTCCAATCAATCAATGATTGATTTGATTCTCTACCTACCACAAATCACGAATTCGTGGCTCCTCTTTCCATTCTTGATCAAGTGGACTCAACCACTTAAGATTCTCTTACTTTTACATTAAGTAAACTCTTCAAAAGTTACAAGAGGTAGTTCACAAGTGAACTTTACATAGTCTTCATTTTAAAGCTTCTTTTATGACTTTGTGGGACTCAAGCCAATACTTAGGCTTGTCATAGACTTGCTCCAACATGAATCTGGTCCTACATGACTTTATCCCAAAAGTGACGATGCCTTTTATTGATGACATTCCAATAAAAGGGTGTGTGGCAAAAGAAAAGGATGAAATTTTAGATTCATCTGGTTGTAGAAAGTTTTTTTTCCAGCCATATTTCAGATTGTGAAAAGATATTTGAAAGATTTGAAGAGGTTGGACTAACTTTCTCCCTAGAAAAAATCAACTTTTGGTGTTAATGAAGTGCTAATAGTTGGGCATTTATGTGGCCATTATGGTCGTAGACCCTATCCAGCAAAAGTTGATGCCATTAGTAGGATTTCTGAGAGATGTTGCAATGTAAGTGAAGTAAGGAGATTCCTAGGTGCATGTGTTTTCTATGTCATCTGGATCCCTCACTTTGCTCATGTAGCGAATCCGCTTTATGATTTATTAAGAAAAAGAAAGAAATTTTTTTGGACTGATGAACATTCTAGAATTATGAGATGTCTAAAGCAATTGCTTATCAATGCTCCTATTTTGAAACGTATTGACTATACAGGAAATAAGCCTGTAATCCTAACCGTTGACACTAGTCCTATTGGTATAGGCTGGGTCATTGGGCAGGATGATGAGAAGGAACAAAGGTACGCAGTTCGCTTTGGAGCAAAGATTCTTCATGATACTCAAAAGAATTACCCACAAATTAAGAGAGAACTGTGGGGATTAGTTACAGCTTTAAAAACAGATAAAGAGTACTTTATAGGAGCTAATGTAATAGTAGAGACCGATTGTCTTCCATTAATAGGTTTAATAGCTAATTATTCATCTCCATATATAGCTATGCTTTGATGGATAGCCTATATTAAATTCATTAATCCTGCTTTTGTTCATATAGCCGGTAAACATAACACCATTGCTGATATGCTTTCAAGAGCAAAGTTCGATAATGATAGTGAAGCATTAAATAATCATATTAATATATTAAATTATGTAACATCTACCTATACGTATGAAAGATTTAGAGAAAACAATTATGAAAGAGAGTGGCGAGATATAGGAAACTATCTGAGTTCATTTCAGCCTTCCCCAAGCTGGTCTTCAAATCGATTCCGGAACATCAGGAAGAAGTCTTTCAACTTCTTCTTGAAAGATGGATATCTTTGGAGACATGCTAGAGGAAAGGTTCGAAACCCTCAAAGAGTACTAGGTTTGAAAGTTTTTCAAGTGCAAGTTATGCAAGAGATGCACCAGAGCCTTTGGGCTGGTCATAAAGGCTTTGTAGCTACATATGAAAAGATTAGGGAAAGCTACTGGTGGCCGAGGATGTATGTAACTGTTAAAGAATTTGTGAGCACTTGTAGTACGTGCCAGTTACACTCCTCTGTTAAGCATAGAGATCCCCTTCACCCGACCTATCCACCTTGTATTCATTACAAGTGGGTAGTTGACCTTGTGACCATGCCTAAAAGCAATGATGGCATGAGATATATTGTTCTTGCACGAGAGGATTTGACAAATCATGTCGAGGGTAGAGCGCTTCGTTCCAATACTACTTATAATATATGTGTATTCTTTTTGGAAGAAGTATTATCCAGATTTGGATATATAGAAAAAGTAGTAGCGGATAGAGGTGAGTTAGATGCGAAAGAGGCAAGAGAATTCTTTGCACAACATGGGATTCGATTATCTCTTACGACTGCCTATAACCCAGAAGCGAATGGAAAAATTGAACGAGGGCATCCTTCCATAGTGAAGGCTATTTCTAAAGCTTGCCATGGAGATATTGGTCAATGGCCAAAATATCTCCCATTTGCTCTTTGGGCTGATAGAATGACATACACGAGAACAACTGGTTTTATGCCGGCTGAACTCATGTACTGTCAGAAACCATTATTTCCCATTCATACTCAGATAATTAATTGGATAAATTTAGGTTGGAAAGATAATATTTCAAGAGAAGAGTTATTAGCACTTAGAATTAAGCAATTAAAACAAGGAAATGAAAATCTTAAAGAAGCAATTAAAAAATTAAAAACATCTAGATTGAAAAATAAGTTATATTTTGATAAGAAACATAGACTAAGACCGCAACCAATAGAGAGTGGTGACTGGGTTCATGTATATGATAGTACGTTTGATACTCAATACGATGCACGTCGAAAACTAACTAAACGTTGGTTCGGACCTTACGTTGTTGTTTCAGTTTATGAAACAGGTACATATAAATTACGTGAATTTGATGGTTTTATGCTAAAGAATTTGATTGCAAGGAAAAGAATAAAGCTGTTTAGAAGAAGAGAAAGCAGTAAATTTGAATTGGATGAAGACTTCTTGGAGGACGACGATGAAGCAAAATAAAAAAAAAGATCAGGTGAAAGAATTCTAAACTTTACTTATTTATTAGTTGTTAATATAATTGTTTTTAATTGATGCATTTCATGAGTAGATGTGTACAATCTTCTGATAGGAAAGGAAGATTTTTAAAATTATGAAATAATGAATTTAAAACTGAAGTAGGAATGTGTATGAAGAGAAGATAAGAATTAGAGACCCTATGGCTTTCATAAGGATAGGAGAGGGAACACTTGACTTACGACTCCTAGTAAGAAGTAAGTTTATTTTATATAGGTAGACTACCTTAACTTCCAAACTATGTTGCTAATGAGATCCTAGTTCCCACTATAGCATTCCTCTAGAACATCTGCTCTGAATAAGGGTTAAGCCTTTCCCCTTAAACAAAAAAGTTGCGAAGAAAAATTAAGAAAAGAGAAAAATGAGAACATCAAGCAGTATATTAATGGCTACTGCAAGATGAGAAAAAGAAAATTAAAAAAAAGAAAAAGAAAAAGAAAAGAATGAAAAGAAAAGAAAAAAGTTATCATGATTCAATTGTGGTCTCGAAACCACTTCTGAAATTCTATACGGGCAATATGAGGCGGATTTATGCTATATAGGAATTAGTTAGATGCATCTTATGGCGAGTGGCTAGGGAATGAGGGATAGACCATTTATATAAAATATTTATTACTTTTGAACGGGTTAATAGAAGAGCAAGTACCACAACTGTCTGATTGATTTCTATGGGACTTTCTAAAACTTGTTTTCAATTTCATGCATTGAACGAAAATGTTTATGATTCAAGTTTGCATAATTTTAAAAGGTTTTTCTTGACTATCAGAAGATGTACTTACCTTAAGGAGCATATTTCATATAAGTTTGAAAATAATCTAATAAATATTTTTTCAAAAGAATTTGATATTGCTTTCCTATTGAACTACAGGTTGGCCCATCGAGGGCGATGTGCAGGTTTGGTGGGGGCAGATGTCAGAAGGATTTCCTCACTTTAATTGTCACAAGGAAAAATAAAAAATATTTTGCTTTAAAGTCGGTTAAATGATATCTCTCTCTCTCATATTTTTTAATATACTAATTTAAAAATGACTAATGTTTTCTCTTGAGTACCTGAAGATAACAAAAACAAGAAGAGCTGAATTAAGAGAAGACCTCATCTCTATTAGTTAAAGACAATAAAAACATATTTGTGTATGTATGTAGATGCAAGAGAATAGGTAAGAATGTATGATAATGTTTGTTAATTCTAATGTTTATGTTTATGCATGTGAACTTTCATGTTGTTGAGAATATATCTTAGCTTTAGATATGCTTCAAGAGTTGAATTCATTTATGTGAATGTATTCCTTAAGAAAAGGTCTAACACCCTACAATATATGTGGGTTAAACCCTATATGTTTACCTATTCATAAATTTTAGAAACTTCTAAATGTGTTGAGTATGATTCACTCTAAGTACTTGTTTACATATGTTATGAGAACTTCTATTGTATATGATAAGTGGGATTAACTCTGAGTTTGTACCCATGTAAGTTCATAAATAATCATGTAAATGAGAACATCTATACTTATTTACCCAAAAGTGTGAGTATGGGGATATATTAACTTTTATAGAATCATTAATTAAATATTAATGTAGATGGATATTTAGGCCATAAGATATCTAATCGCATTATAACTTAAACAATTATGAGTTTTAACCCAAGTAATAGTCAAGCTTATAGAGATATTTATTTATACCTATATTTTAAATGAATATAATCTATATTAGGAATTGAAATTAGTTTATATATTTAAGTGATATTATAGGATAACTAATATAATTGACTAACTTTTCACTACTATATTATATATAAAGTCAATTAAAT
This sequence comes from Ceratopteris richardii, assembly GCA_020310875.1. NCBI lineage: Eukaryota > Viridiplantae > Streptophyta > Polypodiopsida > Polypodiales > Pteridaceae > Ceratopteris > Ceratopteris richardii. The sequence continues at coordinate 20,219 of MU264486.1, forward strand.
TAATTAATATTTAATGTATTTAATATACTATTTTCTTTTACTTAACTTATATTAATAACTAAATGTCAAAATATATACGTAAGTTTAGTTAAGTATAAGTTAGTATTAGTTTATCTATTAGTGTACATATGTTAAAATAAGTAATGCATGACCGTTAGTTCACTTAACTAGGTGTGTGCGCATGGGAAGAAAATACGTATGTGTTTGTATATATATGTTCATAATCAGAGTTATTTTTTTTATGTTGTTCTTCCTACAGGTACGGCGAAGCTCTGATGAGAGAGTGAGAGAGAGAGAGAGAGAGACAGAAAGAGAGATGTCTGCTTCATCTTTCCCCCCCTCCTGGCTGTTGTGCACGCACATGTCAGAGACGGAGAAATGCAAAGTGCGGGGCTCTGCTGTCGGCTGCTCACAGCGTTAGAGAGAGAACGTAGGCATAGAGATTGGCGCAATTTTGCGATTGTTGCGGGATACGTGCTGGAGACAAAGAGAGCTGCTGACGGCACAGATGAGAGAGGAGAGGAGATTGGCCACGTAGAGTTATAGAGTTATAGCGGTTGAAGTGTCACCATGCACAGAGAGAAAAGATACGGTAGCTGGCGCTCTAGAGATCTGCCGTCGACGGGCAAAGAAGAGAGATATGCTTGTTCGAAAACCTGTTCATTGGTTAAGTCAATGACAGAGAGAGACAGAGAAAATTCCGTGATGTATTGCTGTTGGTATGCGCGCATAGAGTAAATGATGGGGTAGAGATAGAGAGGCAGTCCCTAGTTGTCGGCCCACCGTCCACCTAATCAAGCATAGACTATAGTTTGTAGAAACGGATATCCCTGGCGGTGCGCAAGACAATTCAACAGAGATATGATTATGGGGGGGCGATTCCGAGAAAGAGAGAGAGAGAGAGGGAAAGAGATTTATGAATGCATGAGTATGCATGTTTATGTATGCATGAGTGTGCATGAATGCATGTGTATGCATGTTTATGTATGCATGAGTGTGCATGAATGCATGTGTGTGCATTAAAGTTAAGATGTATGCATGTATATATGCATGAGTAGATGCATGTAAGTAGGATGCATGTGTGCATAAGTATTTGAATGTAATGTGCACAAATGCATAAGCACATAAGTTAGTAAGTATAATGCATGTGTATTTATGCATGTGCATGAGTGTGAGACATATATGCATATGTATTTATGCACGTATGCATGTGTATATAGTAAATGTATGTAAATGCATGTGTACATGAGTGATATATATATGTATGCATGTAAAAACAAATGCATGTATAGTTAAAGTATACATGTGATGTGATGCATGTGTATGCATGGTATGTGTGTGTATGCATGTGCATGTGAAGAATGTATGCATGTATGCATATGCATGTTAGCATGTATGCATAATTATATGCATATAGTATGAGTGTGAGTATGCATGTGCATATAAGGATGAGTATATGTATGCATGTGCATGTTAAGATAGGTAAGCATGCATGTAAGAATGTGAATAATGCATGTATATGCTAATGCATGTTAATGAATACATATTAGATATAAGTTAATTGATGCATGTTTGCATGTAAACAAATGTGTGTTTGCATAGATGTCTTCAAATGCATGTAAATTAGAGTGAAATAAAATATGTATATAAGTAATGAATGCATGAGTTATGCATGTTTATACATGTGATATGTGTAGTGCATGTATGCATGATTGAGTGTATGCATGTGCATATGTAAAGGATGTTCATAAGTATGCATAATCAGGAATGATTAGCATGAGTAATGAATGTGCACATAAGCATATGAAATAAGATGCTTGTATATGTATGTCTATTTTAATAAGAGTACATGTGTATGCATGTGCATATCTATCTATGTATGATGTGCACAAATGCGTATGAATTTAAGTTAGGAAGTTAGAAGTATTTGTATACGTATGTTAGTTTAAGTTTAAGTTATGTATAAAAAGTTAAAGTATTCAATGAGTGTTTCATATTTACTAAAAGCATACTTATGTTTTTTTTATGTTGTTCTTCCTGCATATCATTGAAGAGATTACAAAGGAGCATACGAGAACACAAGCATACGACATTTCAAGATCACAAAATTACGATATTTGAAGATTCTTTATTAAGTTGTATAGGATTATCTATTAAGAGAATTGTATTAGCACTTAAGATAAGCTATTGTATAGGCTTAAATCCTAAAGATTTCTAGCACTTCCACTTTTCGATATAATTAAAGATTTGTATAGGCTTAAATAAGATTGATTTTGAAATTCTTCATACTGTTTCACTGGAAATTAATTGAGATCTTTACTTCTTTATTTCGTATGTCTAAAGAGATAGGATCTACAAGTAGTTCTAAACTAGTATCTACAAACGATTCTGATATTAAGAATCAAGAATTAGAAAACTTAATAATAGGAACATTGCTTCCGTCTTCAATTGATAGTTCAAATAATAACGAAAATATAGAAGTTGAAATTTTTTTTTTTTTTTTTTTGAGGGTACAAGGAAATTGGAAAGTATACTGAAATTGAAATACACACTCACACACCCAACCTCTTAAGGTAGAGGCATCCTTCATGATAACTCATGGATATGTCCGACCAGGACTTCAACTCAGGACATCCTCCTGCAGCTTCAAGGCGTCAGCCACTAGGCTACGCGGCCACGGACAGAAGTTGAAATTATTAAAGAAAAAGTAGTTAACGAAACTTTACACACGTTAGATTACGATCGTCTTCTTTCTAGAATTTTACCTTTAATTACCATAGTTTTGCCAGAACCGGAGGACAAGAAAGACTTATTCCCACCTAATTTAGTTAAAAAACCTAACTCAAATCAAATTGAGAACGAAGAAGTTGACTTTGTTAAAGATAAAATTACAAACGAGAACTTAGTTATGTCTTATCAATTAGAAGCTATAGAACATTATAGAAACGCTCGTCCTTACGGTCCTTAACCTAAATAATTAGTTCTTAATTTGCACTCCCATATATTAGAAACATATAGGTTTTTATCACACCTAAACTGAAAAATCAACCGAAGGCCCTAGGCATACTTAGAAGCACCCTGCGTGTAGTCACATGGTTAGGTTAGCGCGATTCTTGTAGATGAATGTCAACCTCCCTTCACACCTCTCTACGACAACGTGATCTGCTACTCAGCTGACAGTTCCAAGCCAATGTGGCAACCCAAATAACGAACGACAATGCCAAGAGGAATCCACTAAAATTAGGCACTAGGTAGCTAGATAGGATGTGCATCATTGCCTACCCAAAAACCACAAGATTTGTGCCAATTGATTTTGGCACCTAATGCATCACATCACTGGCTTCTCATTTCATGAAAGAAAATACTACTTTGTTGGAACCCCACAAAGAACGATTGGGCTCAGACACCAACATCCGATTGCTCTCAGCAATATGATTAGCGAAGCTCTCATCAAGTTGAATGTGCTCAAGAATACACATTACAGGAGATCCATAGTCAATACTCTCCCTAAAAGAAACAACCACAAGGCCATGATATGACGTGCAAGAGCTTGCTACAATACTCGTCATACCCCCACAATCTACCAAGGAATCACTCATGTATATCAAATCAGTCCGAGGGAGATTCATCCCACCTATGCGCGTGTCTGAGCACGAAATCAAGAGACCACCTCTCTAGCAAATTCCTCAAGGTGTCATACATCATTAAGCCTTAGCGTCAAGCACAATCTCTCTCATGCAGCTAGCTCTATCCCATGAAACATGACCTAACTACCACCTTGCATATCCTCTGATGTCTCAATCATGTTGAAGTCACTAGCAACACACCATGTATCCACACTAAGCATTGCATCTATAATCTTAGACCAAAAGGAAGCACGTGCACTCTCATGGTTCAAAGCATAGAGATTCAGTAAGCCATGCTTAAGGCCCCTCCACTTAATAATCATCCGAATGACCCTACCATGCATAATCTCTCCGCTATCAACCATCGAGGTCTTCCAAGAATCCCCAATCGAGATACATACACCACCTTGGGGCCCATAGCCAGCTGACCAAAAGACTTCCTTGCGGCTCTACAAAAGCTGTCCACAATGCCGAGTATGGCCCAAAGAAAGATGATGCTCCTAGAGCATTCAAATATCAATAGGCCCAACAATCAAGCACTGGCAGAGATCAGCTCTATCATGCATGAAGTTAGGGCCTCACACCATTGAACATTACATAGAGGCCGAGCGAACCATGAGGCAGCAAACCAGGCCATCTTCAAGGATTGCTTGGACGGGGAATAATCTGAGTCCAAGCATCCTCGACAAGATGCCAACTTCTCCATAAGAGCTTGATGAAGGCTAAACCAAGTAGACTTGTCCAACTCAAGAGCCCTCTCTTGAGTGTGCACCTCCTCATGAACATACATATAGCAAGAGGCAATGTGTGTAACCACAATCACATACCACGATAAGCTGATGATGTATCCCATGATCAGATAAATGAATTTGTATAGTCAAGCTTCGCAAGGTAATTCGAGAACTCAATCACATGGCTCGCACAAAACACAACACCTCCCCCAAAGTCCAACCAAGTTGTGAAGCTCCGCACAAAGCGAACAAGAAAGCAACAGCCGAATCCATATCTATCAAGCCACCTGAAGCAAGAGCCACTGCATGGACCCGAATGGTAGAGGGTGACCCGCCCTCTTGCACATCAAAAAAAACAAGATAACTCATGGCTGAATCTTTCCTCACGCAAATGATAGGCAAAACTCACTAGGCCAGGGGGAATAGCGGTCATGGGAGAAGTACCAACTATCATTGGGTGCCTAGGGGATGACCGCCCCACATAAGCTACACGGCTCACTGAGAAGTCATTGTCAAGTGATCACCAAATACTAGGAGTCGCAAAGTCAAGAGATGTGAAGGCTTTGATGACGAAATTGACACACGAGGGATCGGAGATGGTGCGGCTACCGAGGCTAAGGGCTCTACAAGGATCAAAACTATGGACCCATGACTGAACGTAAGCTCGGAAAGCCCGCATTGCAATCGGTGAAAGCTCAATCATCCATGCGACTGCCTAAGGAGTCTCTAACTCCACCTTGTGGAAACTACGACCCAGGGTCTAAATATCAGCCAACTTGCCAACATCTGCAAGCAAGCTTCTTTGAAGGTCCTTGAGTTGGACTAGGACGTGAACCGATGATCTTGCAAATAACCCATGATCTTGCAAATAACCAATGAGGTCTCTAAAACTAAGCTCGATTTGCCTTCATGGGTAAGGGAGAGTAGAATGGGCGACAGAGCAATTGCAAGCGAGGGGTCGTTAGAAGAGCCCTTCTAAGGGGCGAACTCCGATTCCATTCGTGTCTACCGCTAACAAGGAGAAGGGATGGAGAGAGGGTTTTTTTTTTTTTTTTTTTTTTTTGGGGGGGGGGGGGGGGGGGGGGGGGGGGGGGGGGGGGGGGGGGGGGGGGGGGGGGGGGGGGGGGGGGGGGGGGGGGGGGGGGGGGGGGGGGGGGGGGGGGGGGGGGGGGGGGGGGGGGGGGGGGGGGGGGGGGGGGGGGGGGGGGGGGGGGGGGGGGGGGGGGGGGGGGGGGGGGGGGGGGGGGGGGGGGGGGGGGGGGGGGGGGGGGGGGGGGGGGGGGGGGGGGGGGGGGGGGGGGGGGGGGGGGGGGGGGGGGGGGGGGGGGGGGGGGGGGGGGGGGGGGGGGGGGGGGGGGGGGGGGGGGGGGGGGGGGGGGGGGGGGG
>MU264487.1:0-25929 GCA_020310875.1 Ceratopteris richardii
GTGTATGTATGCATGTGTGTAAATTTATGTGTGTGTATGCATGCATATGTGTATATGTGTATGTATGTAAGCATGCATGTGTGTATAGGTGTGTGTATGTAAGCATGCATGTGTGTACATGTATGTGTGTATGTATGCATGTGAAAATTAATGTGTATCTTCCTTTCTCTTCTCTCTCTCTTTCTCTCTCTCTCTCTCTCTCTCTCTCTCTCTCTCTCTCTCTCTCTTTCTCTCTCTATCAATAGCGAATAAAAGAATCACTTACAAGTATGTCCCTCTTTGAATCGTTGTCGTCAAAGCGTAATGTAGGTCGTCTCTCGTCCAATTCCAAACAATCGACGCCAAAGAACTTCTGCAAAATCAACGAAAAGAGAAATTAGAAACCCTAAAGCATAGAGAAACACAAACGCTAACAGTACGCGCAGCACTTACCAAGATGTGAGATCTAAGCCGAGAGAGAGTGTGTGTGTGTAGAGAGAGAGATCCGTGTGTGTGTGTGTGCACAAGAAAATGCAAGTTCGCGTGCACAAGTTCGATAGTAGACCGACAGTACTAAAACACACGCAAAAATGTGAAGTTTTGCTCTCAAGTTCACGGTATGTTTAAAACTCGCCGCCGGTATAGGCGCTGGTATGGACGTCGGTATACGCGTCGGTAGTTGCCAGTAAATTACCAACGCTTATACCGACGCTCATACCGGTGCCTATACTGACACCTATACCGACGCTTATATCGGCGGCTGTGGGCCACACCGACGATCCATTTAAAACGGTCATATCGACGGTCACTTGACCGTCGGTATCTCTTAGTGAGATTTTTCGAGGGCTATACCGACGCCGACTATGACCGTCGTGTTGGTGTAAATCAAGCCTTCACACTTGCCTTTGATTTGTATCTTGAAGACTCAACATAAAGCTTGGACCATGAAAGCCTAGCTTGGGCTAATTCATGAAGATATCACTTGGAGAATGAACCATAGAAACTCATGCTTATGAGTTTTCATTTTACTTAATTGTAAAAGTCATGGTGACTTGGAATATTTTGTAATCACACCTACTAGAGAAAGTCGTGGAAACTTGAATGGTTGTAATAGAGAGAATATCTCCCTAAGTTTAGTTGAGAGATTGAAGGGAGCCAAAACTTGAATTCAAAATTCAAACTCCTTCAAAATTCTTATAAAAAGCAATGTAAAAAGTCGCGGGTATATGTCACTCTTCCCGAGGCATTTCTGAGAGAATTGTTGAGTGTGTATGAGCTACACCATAGCCTACACCTCTGAGTACCATTGAGCATCACATTACATGCCAATGGGAATGTACAATCATTAGATTTAATCAATATACATATATTCATAGTCTCTGTTTTCTCTGTGTGACTACCCTCCAACTCTGTCAACTTCTAAGAGGCATATATCAAGATCTACTGAACCAAATTGGATGATTCAAAGTGCATTGGATTCAGCTCAAAGTCTACTATACACCTACAAAGTTTCAAGGCCATTGGATCTACCATCACAGAGAAATCTCAGTCGGGGTGCTCACTGGTCTGTGACTATAAGTCTCCTAAAAATCGGGGGTACACCTTATTTTGCTAAAGTGATTTCTCTGAGTGTGGTTTATCATTTTCTTTCATTCCACTTGCAAATGGAAGCTTACTAAGCTAATTGCATATCTCTAGAAGGAATTTGCTAATTGTAACTACACTGGTCATACTGAGCATAACACTGAGCAGGTATCAAGACTAAAATAGAAACTTTTCAAGTCTTGTGATTTGCAAAGTAGTCTGTTTTGATCAAGTCATTACTCAAACCTTTTCCAAAGTACATATAGCATATTTTGGTGTTATTTGGAAGCTCAAGGAGTCTACTAAGCATATCTGAAGACAAGAGAGGGCAGGTGTAAAGCAGGATTTGCAGCATCAACTCAACTTCTGAGTGCATCCAGCCATCACATCCAACAGTGGTACCAGAGCAAATAAGGTAATCATGGGTGATGGTTTCCCCTTCCTTCATTGACAAATTGGATAGAATAATTACCAGGCTTGGTCATTGAGAATGAAGACCTATCTACAAGGGAGAAGCTTGTATGGATACATATCAGGAGATGAGGAGTTGCCCTCATTCAAGACCAGAGGCCTACCTACAAAGGATGAACATGAGAGGCTCAACCAATGGTGTGCAAAAGATGCTTTGGCAAGGTCATATCTTCTAAACTCTATTTCTGATTTCCTTCTACCTCATGTGAGGAATTGTAAGACTTCCCAAGAGACTTGGGAAACCTTGTCAACATATTTTTCATCAAGCACAAGGGCCAGAAAGAATCAGCTATGGATTGAGTTTACAACTCTTAGGAAGCAATCAAAACAATGTGTCTCAGATTTTGTCACCAAAGTCAAAGACATTGCAGATCAACTTGCAAGTGTTGGAGAAGAAATTGAGGAAGAGCAGATAGTCAGACAAGTGATCAATGGACTAAAGGCAGATGACAAGTGGGAGAGCTTTAGCACTGCAATGGACTTGTACATGGACATCCAAGCACCTGATCTAACAACTCTGATTGGACAACTCTTTACACATGAAGCAAAGATCACAAAGAATGGAGAGCAATCAAAAGGTAACAATCCCTCTGCCCTATATACTGATAAGAAGACTAAAGACAAGGGTAAAAGCAAGAAGGTTGATGAAGAAGGCTCTACCTCCCAAGCAAACTATGCAGGGAGAGGTAGATCATCTAGAGGTAGGGGCAGAGGAGGTAAGTCAGGTAGGGGGAGACCCTATAACCAATCTCCATGCAATATTTGTGGCTTGTCTAACCATACTACAGATGAATGCTACAAAAACTACAAGAACCAAAGAGGAAGAGGTCACCAAAGAGGAGGATACTCTCAAGGCAGAGGTAGATTCAACCAATCTCAAGGCTACCATGGCTACAACAATAATTACAACAATAGCTACAATCACAATGGCAATTATCAAGGTGGATACAGGAATAGGAAGGATTACAACAATTATGCAGAGGAGCAAGATGATTCCTTGTTGATCATGAACATGACATCTAAATCAGGTATCAATGATGATCAGTTATTCTATATTGATTCAGGTTTCTCTAACCATGTAGCTGGAAATGTTGCCTTACTCTCTGATTTGGAAGAACCCAAAGGCAAGCACCAAGTGCAGACAGGTGATGACACTAAACATTCAGTTGTTAAAGTAGGCAATGTCAAAACAAGTGATGGTAATCAGAATTTACTAAGCAGAGTGTTGTATGTTCCAACAATCACCAAGAATCTGATGAGTGTAGGTCAGATTGTTGAAAAAGGTCTATAGGTCAGGTTCACTCAACATGGTGCATATGTGGAGGATCCAAGACATGGATTCAGAAGGATAGCCAAGGGAGAGAAATCAGGTAGATTGTTTACCTTTGAACCTAAAGACACTAAGAATATTGCTTTGTACAACTATAAGGACCAAACCCTATCAGAATTGGAGATTTGGCACAAGAGATTAGGTCACATTGGAGAAAGGACCATAAAACAAATAAGCAGGGATCAATGTGTGCTTGGGATACCTAATGTATCCAAGCAACACATGATATACAAGTGTGGGGCTTGTCAATTTGGTAAGTCACACAGATTTCCCTATACCAAGAAAGGTTTATGCATGAAGATTATTTGGAATTGGTGCATACAGATGTTTGGGGACCTAGCAAGGAGCCATCCATATCTGGATCAAGGTACTATGTGTCCTTTATTGATGACTATAGCAGGTGGACTGTCTTATACTTCATGAAACATAAAGATGAAGTATTTAATTGTTTCAAAACGTATCTTGCATTAGTTGAAAATCAAACAGGTAGACATTTGAAGAGGCTAAGGTCAGATGGTGGTGGAGAATACTTCTCCAATGACTTTGAAGATTTCTTGCAGGAAAGAGGCATCAAGAGGGAGATTACTACAAGGTACTCACCTGAGCAAAATGGGGTAGCTGAAAGGAGGAATAGACTCATTGTAGAGACAGCTAGGTCTATGCTTAATGAGAAAAAATTACCAAATTATCTTTGGGCAGAGAGTGTATCTACTGCCACATACTTAATCAACAGGTTGCCATCAAAGACACTTGATGGAATGACACCCTATGAGGCTTGGCATGGTAAGAGACCATCTCTGGATCATTGCAAAATCTTTGGGTGTGTTGCATATGTGCATATTCCCTCACAGGTAAGGGGAAAGCTAGACCCTAAGGCTGAAAAGTGTATCTTCATTGGTTATGATTTGAATCAGAAGGGATACAGGTTTTATAACCCCTCAAACAAAGGCTTCAAGGTAAGCAGAGATGTCATCTTTGATGAAAATGATTCATGGTATGAAAATGAGTGCAGGAAAGTTAGCCTACCTTATGATATGGAAGAAGACTTTCCAAAGCTTATCAGGCAAGAACCAACTCAGAAAGAGGACACAAGCTCAGATGATGAAGACACCATCAACATTGAAGAGTTCAAGGCTTGGAAATCCAAAGGGAAGATGAAGATGAAGCAACTAGAAGACAATCCAGAATCCTCAACTCAAGCTATGAGGAGATCTCAAAGAGAAAAGAAGAAACCTATTAGGTATGGGTATGATACTTCACTTGTAACCAAGCACTCTGTATATCTTGCAAAGGATATCTTGAATGAAGAACCAGGTACATTTGAAGAAGCAATTACTAAACCAGAATGGAAGGAAGCAATGATGAAGAAATGGAGGCTCTCAAGGAGAGTGATACTTGGGACTTGGTACCCAAGAAGGACTCCATGAAGGTGATAGGATCCAGATGGATCTACAAACTCAAGAGGAACTCAGATGGTACAATAAACAGGTATAAAGCTAGGTTGGTAGCCAAGGGTTTTGCACAAACCCAAGGCATTGATTATGAGGAGACATTTTCTCCTGTGGCCAAGATGCCAACTATCAGAGTTATGGTGAGTGTAGCTGCATCCAAGAATTGGAACATGTACCAATTGGATGTGAAGAATGCATTCTTGAATGGATGGATATCTGAAGAAGTCTACATGTCACAACCACCTGGCTATGAGGATCCTAATAAGGTAAATCATGTTTGTAAATTGAAGAAGGCTCTGTATGGATTGAAGCAGGCACCTAGAGCATGGAATTACAGGTTGACAACCTATCTCCTAGATCAAGGATTTGTGATGAGTAAAGTAGATACTTCATTGTTTATAAAAAGGAACAATTTAGAGGTAATATACTTGTGTGTCTATGTTGATGACATCATTATTACATGAAATGATGTTCAGGGAATAAGACACATCAAAGGACAAATGATGAAGGAATTCAAGATCAATGATCTTGGATTATTGAAGTACTTCCTAGGACTTGAATTAGTCTACACAAATTCAGGTATCTTTATTACTCAGAAGAAGTACATTCAGGACATGGTCAAGAAGTTTAATTTGCAGGAAGCTAAAGTCTCAAACATTCCTATGGAGGTCAACCACAAACTCAGTGCACATGAAGGAGAAGAACTCAAAGATATTACAGGTTACCAAAGTTTGGTAGGTAGTCTTAATTATGCTACCTTAACCAGGATTGATATATCATATGGTGTTAGTGTACTTAGCCAATTTATGCATAAACCAAGAGTACCACATTTGGAGGCAGCCAAGAAGATAGTAAAGTACCTAAAGGGAACACAAAATCATGGTTTGTACTTTCCATATTCATCAGACATTGATATTAAGGTATACTCAGATGCAGATTGGGCAGGTTGCAAGGATGACAAGAGGAGTACATCTGGTTACATATGCTTTGCAGGTGATAAACCAATTTCTTGGTCATCCAAGAAACAACCCACAGTAGCTCTATCATCTACTGAGGCAGAGTATAGAGGGCTAGCCAATGCCACTCAAGAAGCCATATGGTTGAAGCTATTATATTCAGAATTGGGCCTATACACAAGGCCACCAATCATATTTGGTGATAACACAAGTTCTCTTCACCTAGCAGCTAATCCAATTTATCATGCTAGGACAAAACACATAGAGGTTCATTACCACTATGTGAGGGAAAAGTTACTTAGCAAAGAAATTCAATTATCATATGTGTCTACTAATATACAATGTGTAGATTTGCTTACTAAAGCTCTGGATGGAAGCAAGCTATGCAGATTTAAATCCATGATTGGATTGCAGGAAATCATTGAAGACTAGAGATGAATACTTGAGCCAAAAGTGTTTGGCTTGAGGGGGAGCTGTTGGTGTAAATCAAGCCTTCACACTTGGCTTTGATTTGTATCTTGAAGACTCAACATAAAGCTTGGACCATGAAAGCCTAGCTTGGGCTAATTCATGAAGATATCACTTGGAGAATGAACCATAGAAACTCATGCTTATGAGTTTTCATTTTTACTTAATTGTAAAAGTCATGGTGACTTGGAATATTTTGTAATCACACCTACTAGAGAAAGTCGTGGAAATTTGAATGGTTGTAATAGAGAGAATATCTCCCTAAGTTTAGTTGAGAGATTGAAGGGAGCCAAAACTTGAATTCAAAATTCAAACTCCTTCAAAATTCTTATAAAAAGCAATGTAAAAAGTCGCGGGTATATGTCACTCTTCCCGAGGCATTTCTGAGAGAATTGTTGAGTGTGTATGAGCTACACCATAGCCTACACCTCTGAGTACCATTGAGCATCACATTACATGCCAATGGGAATGTACAATCATTAGATTTAATCAATATACATATATTCATAGTCTCTGTTTTCTCTGTGTGACTACCTCCAACTCTGTCAACTTCCAAGAGGCATATCTCAAGATCTACTGAACCAAATTGGATGATTCAAAGTGCATTGGATTTAGCTCAAAGTCTACTATATACCTACAAAGTTTCAAGGCCATTGGATCTACCATCACAGAGAAAGCTCAGTCGGGGTGCTCACTGGTCTGTGACTGTAAGTCTCCTAAAAAATCGGGGGTACACCTTATTTTGCTAAAGTGATTTCTCTGAGTGTGGTTTATCATTTTCTTTCATTCCACTTGCAAATGGAAGCTTACTAAGCTAATTGAATATCTCTAGAAGGAATTTTGCTAATTGTAACTACACTGGTCATACTGAGCATAACACTGAGCAGATATCAAGACTAAAATAGAAACTTTTCAAGTCTTGTGATTTGCAAAGTAGTCTGTTTTGATCAAGTCATTACTCAAACCTTTTCCAAAGTACATATAGCATATTTTGGTGTTATTTGGAAGCTCAAGGAGTCTACTAAGCATATCTGAAGACAAGAGAGGGCAGGTGTAAAGCAGGATTCGCAGCATCAACTCAACTTCTGAGTGCATCCAGCCATCACATCCAACAGTGGTACCAGAGCAAATAAGGTAATCATGGGTGATGGTTTCCCTTCCTTCATTGACAAATTGGATAGAAATAATTACCAGGCTTGGTCATTGAGAATGAAGACCTATCTACAAGGGAGAAGCTTGTATGGATACATATCAGGAGATGAGGAGTTGCCCTCATTCAAGACCAGAGGCCTACCTACAAAGGATGAACATGAGAGGCTCAACCAATGGTGTGCAAAAGATGCTTTGGCAAGGTCATATCTTCTAAACTCTATTTCTGATTTCGTTCTACCTCATGTGAGGAATTGTAAGACTTCCCAAGAGACTTGGGAAACCTTGTCAACATATTTTTCATCAAGCACAAGGGCCAGAAAGAATCAGCTATGGATTGAGTTTACAACTCTTAGGAAGCAATCAAAACAATGTGTCTCAGATTTTGTCACCAAAGTCAAAGACATTGCAGATCAACTTGCAAGTGTTGGAGAAGAAATTGAGGAAGAGCAGATAGTCAGACAAGTGATCAATGGACTAAAGGCAGATGACAAGTGGGAGAGCTTTACCACTGCAATGGACTTGTACATGGACATCCAAGCACCTGATCTAACAACTCTGATTGGACAACTCTTTACACATGAAGCAAAGATCACAAAGAATGGAGAGCAATCAAAAGGTAACAATCCCTCTGCCCTATATACTGATAAGAAGACTAAAGACAAGGGTAAAAGCAAGAAGGTTGATGAAGAAGGCTCTACCTCCCAAGCAAACTATGCAGGGAGAGGTAGATCATCTAGAGGTAGGGGCAGAGGAGGTAAGTCAGGTAGGGGGAGACCCTATAACCAATCTCCATGCAATATTTGTGGCTTGTCTAACCATACTACAGATGAATGCTACAAAAACTACAAGAACCAAAGAGGAAGAGGTCACCAAAGAGGAGGATACTCTCAAGGCAGAGGCAGATTCAACCAATCTCAAGGCCACCATGGCTACAACAATAATTACAACAATAGCTACAATCACAATGGCAATTATCAAGGTGGATACAGGAATAGGAAGGATTACAACAATTATGCAGAGGAGCAAGATGATTCCTTGTTGATCATGAACATGACATCTGAATCAGGTATCAATGATGATCACTTATTCTATATTGATTCAGGTTGCTCTAACCATGTAGCTGGAAATGTTGCATTACTCTCTGATTTGGAAGAACCCAAAGGCAAGCACCAAGTGCAGAGAGGTGATGACACTAAACATTCAGTTGTTAAAGTAGGCAATGTCAAAACAAGTGATGGTAATCAGAATTTACTAAGCAGAGTGTTGTATGTTCCAACAATCACCAAGAATCTGATGAGTGTAGGTCAGATTGTTGAAAAAGGTCTATAGGTCAGGTTCACTCAACATGGTGCATATGTGGAGGATCCAAGACATGGATTCAGAAGGATAGCCAAGGGAGAGAAATCAGGTAGATTGTTTACCTTTGAACCTGAAGACACTAAGAATATTGCTTTGTACAACTATAAGGACCAAACCCTATCAGAATTGGAGATTTGGCACAAGAGATTAGGTCACATTGGAGAAAGGACCATAAAACAAATAAGCAGGGATCACTGTGTGCTTGGGATACCTAATGTATCCAAGCAACACATGATATACAAGTGTGGGGCTTGTCAATTTGGTAAGTCACACAGATTTCCCTATACCAAGAAAGGTTTTATGCATGAAGATTATTTGGAATTGGTGCATACAGATGTTTGGGGACCTAGCAAGGAGCCATCCATATCTGGATCAAGGTACTATGTGTCCTTTATTGATGACTATAGCAGGTGGACTGTCTTATACTTCATGAAACATAAAGATGAAGTATTTAATTGTTTCAAAAGGTATCTTGCATTAGTTGAAAATCAAACAGGTAGACATTTGAAGAGGCTAAGGTCAGATGGTGGTGGAGAATACTTCTCCAATGACTTTGAAGATTTCTTGCAGGAAAGAGGCATCAAGAGGGAGATTACTACAAGGTACTCACCTGAGCAAAATGGGGTAGCTGAAAGGAGGAATAGACTCATTGTAGAGACAGCTAGGTCTATGCTTAATGAGAAAAAATTACCAAATTATCTTTGGGCAGAGAGTGTATCTACTGCCACATACTTAATCAACAGGTTGCCATCAAAGACACTTGATGGAATGACACCCTATGAGGCTTGGCATGGTAAGAGACCATCTCTTGATCATTGCAAAATCTTTGGGTGTGTTGCATATGTGCATATTCCCTCACAGGTAAGGGGAAAGCTAGACCCTAAGGCTGAAAAGTGTATCTTCATTGGTTATGATTTGAATCAGAAGGGATACAGGTTTTATAACCCCTCAAACAAAGGCTTCAAGGTAAGCACAGATGTCATCTTTGATGAAAATGATTCATGGTATGAAAATGAGTGCAGGAAAGTTAGCCTACCTTATGATATGGAAGAAGACTTTCCAAAGCTTATCAGGCAAGAACCAACTCAGAAAGAGGACACAAGCTCAGATGATGAAGACACCATCAACATTGAAGAGTTCAAGGCTTGGAAATCCAAAGGGAAGATGAAGATGAAGCAACTAGAAGACAATCCAGAATCCTCAACTCAAGCTATGAGGAGATCTCAAAGAGAAAAGAAGAAACCTATTAGGTATGGGTATGATACTTCACTTGTAACCAAGCACTCTGTATATCTTGCAAAGGATATCTTGAATGAAGAACCAGGTACATTTGAAGAAGCAATTACTAAACCAGAATGGAAGGAAGCAATGGATGAAGAAATGGAGGCTCTCAAGGAGAGTGATACTTGGGACTTGGTACCCAAGAAGGACTCCATGAAGGTGATAGGATCCAGATGGATCTACAAACTCAAGAGGAACTCAGATGGTACAATAAACAGGTATAAAGCTAGGTTGGTAGCCAAGGGTTTTGCACAAACCCAAGGCATTGATTATGAGGAGACATTTTCTCCTGTGGCCAAGATGCCAACTATCAGAGTTATGGTGAGTGTAGCTGCATCCAAGAATTGGAACATGTACCAATTGGATGTGAAGAATGCATTCTTGAATGGATGGATATCTGAAGAAGTCTACATGTCACAACCACCTGGCTATGAGGATCCTAATAAGGTAAATCATGTTTGTAAATTGAAGAAGGCTCTGTATGGATTGAAGCAGGCACCTAGAGCATGGAATTACAGGTTGACAACCTATCTCCTAGATCAAGGATTTGTGATGAGTAAAGCAGATACTTCATTGTTTATAAAAAGGAGCAATTTAGAGGTAATATACTTGTGTGTCTATGTTGATGACATCATTATTACAGGAAATGATGTTTAGGGAATAAGACACATCAAAGGACAAATGATGAAGGAATTCAAGATCAATGATCTTGGATTATTGAAGTACTTCCTAGGACTTGAATTAGTCTACACAAATTCAGGTATCTTTATTACTCAGAAGAAGTACATTCAGGACATGGTCAAGAAGTTTAATTTGCAGGAAGCTAAAGTCTCAAACATTCCTATGGAGGTCAACCACAAACTCAGTGCACATGAAGGAGAAGAACTCAAAGATATTACAGGTTACCAAAGTTTGGTAGGTAGTCTTAATTATGCTACCTTAACCAGGATTGATATATCATATGGTGTTAGTGTACTTAGCCAAGTTATGCATAAACCAAGAGTACCACATTTGGAGGCAGCCAAGAAGATAGTAAAGTACCTAAAGGGAACACAAAATCATGGTTTGTACTTTCCATATTCATCAGACATTGATATTAAGGTATACTCAGATGCAGATTGGGCAGGTTGCAAGGATGACAAGAGGAGTGCATCTGGTTACATATGCTTTGCAGGTGATAAACCAATTTCTTGGTCATCCAACAAACAACCCACAGTAGCTCTATCATCTACTGAGGCAGAGTACAGAGGGCTAGCCAATGCCACTCAAGAAACCATATGGTTGAAGCTATTATATTCAGAATTGGGCCTATACACAAGGCCACCAATCATATTTGGTGATAACACAAGTTCTCTTCACCTAGCAGCTAATCCAATTTATCATGCTAGGACAAAACACATAGAGGTTCATTACCACTATGTGAGGGAAAAGTTACTTAGCAAAGAAATTCAATTATCATATGTGTCTACTAATATACAATGTGCAGATTTGCTTACTAAAGCTCTGGATGGAAGCAAGCTATGCAGATTTAAATCCATGATTGGATTGCAGGAAATCATTGAAGACTAGAGATGAATACTTGAGCCAAAAGTGTTTGGCTTGAGGGGGAGCTGTTGGTGTAAATCAAGCCTTCACACTTGGCTTTGATTTGTATCTTGAAGACTCAACATAAAGCTTGGACCATGAAAGCCTAGCTTGGGCTAATTCATGAAGATATCACTTGGAGAATGAACCATAGAAACTCATGCTTATGAGTTTTCATTTTTACTTAATTGTAAAAGTCATGGTGACTTGGAATATTTTGTAATCACACCTACTAGAGAAAGTCGTGGAAATTTGAATGGTTGTAATAGAGAGAATATCTCCCTAAGTTTAGTTGAGAGATTGAAGGGAGCCAAAACTTGAATTCAAAATTCAAACTCCTTCAAAATTCTTATAAAAAGCAATGTAAAACGTCGCGGGTATATGTCACTCTTCCCGAGGCATTTCTGAGAGAATTGTTGAGTGTGTATGAGCTACACCATAGCCTACACCTCTGAGTACCATTGAGCATCACATTACATGCCAATGGGAATGTACAATCATTAGATTTAATCAATATACATATATTCATAGTCTCTGTTTTCTCTGTGTGACTACCTCCAACTGTGTCAACTTCCAAGAGGCATATCTCAAGATCTACTGAACCAAATTGGATGATTCAAAGTGCATTGGATTCAGCTCAAAGTCTACTATACACCTACAAAGTTTCAAGGCCATTGGATCTACCATCACAGAGAAAGCTCAGTCGGGGTGCTCACTAGTCTGTGACTGTAAGTCTCCTAAAAAATCGGGGGTACACCTTATTTTGCTAAAGTGATTTCTCTGAGTGTGGTTTATCATTTTCTTTCATTCCACTTGCAAATGGAAGCTTACTAAGCTAATTGAATATCTCTAGAAGGAATTTTGCTAATTGTAACTACACTGGTCATACTGAGCATAACACTGAGCAGGTATCAAGACTAAAATAGAAACTTTTCAAGTCTTGTGATTTGCAAAGTAGTCTGTTTTGATCAAGTCATTACTCAAACCTTTTCCAAAGTACATATAGCATATTTTGGTGTTATTTGGAAGCTCAAGGAGTCTACTAAGCATATCTGAAGACAAGAGAGGGCAGGTGTAAAGCAGGATTTGCAGCATCAACTCAACTTCTGAGTGCATCCAGCCATCACATCCAACACGTCGGTATATGCAGCGTCGGTATGCCCCTCATATGTTGTAGTGCTTGATGAGGGATATGTGTTCCCAAGGCTATTTCGTGGAACTATTTTCCCTTTCTCAAATTTTTGTGTCTTATCACTATCCAAAATTGTCATAACATTTAAATCCTTATTCCACATTCGCAAAGCTCCTTGGTTGCACATTTATCCCATGGTCTTGTCTCACCCTTTAAACATGAAATTTCTAAAGCTTATAGTACGTGCCTCTAAGCTTTAGAAATTTCATGTTTGAAGGGTGAGACAAGACCACGGGATTAATGTGCAACCAAGGAGCTTTGCGAATGTGGAATTAGGATTTCAATGTTATGACAATTGGATAGTGATAAGACACATAAATTTGAGAAAGGGAAAATAGTCCCAAGAAATAGCCTTGGGAACACATATCCCTCATCAAGCCTAGCTTTATAGTAGTCATAGTCAAATTGAAGATTCAACGAAGAGATATTTAAAGAATCCTTGACATCAACCAAACCTTGATAAAGCTTTGTGTGATCCCAACAACGTTCACCCACTCTAACAATAATACAGACTCTCTCCTCCCACCAAGAAATCCTCAACCATATAAAAACCCCCACAAATGATGATATTCGAAGCGAAAGAATCAATAAAAATTCCAAGTATTATTTCTTTCATTCTGTTGATTGGGGGCAAACACCAAACCGATGGTAAAAGATGGAATCCAGCCGCAAAAAGTGGCATTGCAATTGATCATAGACATCATGGATATGGTAGATCAAAATAAACAAGGGGCGTCCTAATTGATCCAAGCCATCAGGACATCGCAATTGTGATTAGACCACGATTCATGTTTTTCCACAGAAAACATACATGTTAGAAAATCATGTTTTCTTGATATTCTGTTTGAAATTTTTGGATGCTTCTTATCACTTTCCTCTTATCTATACATTGTGTGAGAGAGAGAGAGGGATATGCATATGCATACATGCATGCATATGCATACATACATGCATGCATATGCATACATACATGCATGCATATGCATACATGCATGCATATGCATACATGCATGCATATGCATACATGAATGCATATGCATACATGCATGCACATGCATGCATGCATACATATGCATACATACATGCATGCATATGCATACATACATGCATGCATTTGCATACATACATGCTTATGCATACATACATGCTTACATACATGCATGCATACATACATACTTACATACATACTTACATACATGCATGCATGCATATGCATACATACATGCTTATGCATACATGCATGCATACATACATACATACATACATGCATGCATATGCATACATGCATGCATATGCATACATGCATGCATATGCGTGCATGCATACATACATACATACATGCATGCATATGCATACATGCTTAAGCATGCATATGCATACATGCTTAAGCATGCATATGCATATGCTTACATGCATGCATACATACATACATACATACATGCATACATGCTTAAGCATGCATATGCATATGCTTACATGCATGCATACATACATGATTACATACATGCATGCATATGCATACATACATACATGCATGCATGCATACTTACATACATGCATGCATACATACATGCATGCATACTTACATACATGCATGCATACTTACATGCTTACATACATGCATGCATATGCATACATGCATGCATATGCATACATGCATGCATACATACATGCTTCCATACATGCATGCATATGCATACATGCATGCATGCATATGCATACATGCATGCATGCATATGCATACATACATGAATGCATATGCATATGTATATGAATGCATGAATGCATATGCATATGCATATGTATATGTATATGTATACATGTATGCATATGTATACAAGCTTAAGCATATGTATATGTATACATGTATGCATATGTATACAAGCTTAAGCATGCATATGCATACAAGCAAGCATATGTATATGTATATGTATACATGTATACATATACAAGCAAGCATACGCATATGTATATGTATATGTATACATGTATGCATATGCATATGCATACATGTATGCATATACATACATGTATATGTACATGTATGTATACAAGCAATCATATGCATATGTATATGTATACATGTATGCATATGCATATGCATATGTATACATGAATGCATATGTATACAAGCTTAAGCATGCATATGCATACAAGCAAGCATATGCCTACATGAATGCATATGCATATGCATATGCATATGTATATGTATACATGTATGCATATGTATACAAGCTTAAGCATGCATATGCATACAAGCAAGCATATGTATATGTATATGTATACATGTATACATATACAAGCAAGCATATGCATATGTATATGTATATGTATACATGTATGCATATGCATATGCATACATGTATGCATATACATACATGTATGTATACAAGCAAGCATATGCATATGTATATGTATACATGTATGCATATGCATATGCATATGTATACATGAATGCATATGTATACAAGCTTAAGCATGCATTTGCATACAAGCAAGCATATGCATACATGAATGCATATGTATACAAGCTTAAGCATGCATATGCATACAAGCAATCATATGCATACATGAATGCATATGCATATGTATACATGAATGCATATGTATACAAGCTTAAGCATGCATATATATACATTCAATGAGATGAGATCTTCATATTACATCAAATAGGATCTCCACGTACACCTTGGGGTGCACATGATCATGACGAATCGAAGATATATCATATCCCTAATGGAGCTCCAGTTATGGATGCGCTGGGAAAGTCAAGGTGTCAACGTATACGACAACTCTGCTCTATCGAATTCAGTCATTCAGTAATGTTAAAATGGACTGAACATGATAGAGACTCTAAAAATCATATCACAAAATGCATATATGAAGAGTACCGGCCAGCACTTGAGAATCCTATCGTGAGTTCCGAATGGATTCAACATACAGCACGCGAGGTGATGTCGCATCGACGATCGGAAGCTCGCGATGCTTTCAAAGCAGGCTTATCGAAGCCTGTATGGCTAGATGCCGAAGAATGGGAATCGATTCAGGATTAGCATCAACATACTCTTGATCGGGATCGTCAACAGAGAGATGCGGCAGCCACACGTTTAGATACGGCTGGAACGTCGCATTTAGGTAGCGGCAGATACGACAGTATGCGCTACCAATTTGTAAGTATGATGTTAATTATTGAAGTTTTTTGTGTTAAGTATATTATGTATATTCATCTAACATTTTGCATATTTAATATAGGAGTTGGTAGTGGGTCATCCTCCAATGCGAAGTAAAGAATCATATGGATATCCACATGGACTGACTGCACTGTTACAAGACTTAGAGGGATGTGCTGCAATCGTCTCATGGGAGAATATTCTTGATTAGGTAAAGTTATATCTTGGTTTCGTGTTTTTAGTTGTTGTTTATAAATGTCATGTTAATTGGTCTTATTTTATACATATGTTTTGTTGCAGGATTGTAGGTGTAAATATTTTGATCAATGCCACAATTTTGTATCACACTCGCATACGACAATGATGAATCATAATTTTGTATTCAATTCCTATATGGAAGTGTTTTGTCACATTGCCACAATTTTGTATTATACTCCTATGTGGCAATGATGTACCATAATTTTGTATTCGATTTCTATATGGAAGTGCTTTGCCACACTTTTGTACATTTTTCATTTATGGAATATACGACTTTCTGTACATCAATCATTGTTCATTTTTGCTCATATAAGTTTATGTTTTGGTTGCCATTAGAGTACATAACACATGTACTCAGTTGGGCAGAGTGTATTGTCTTTTGCTAAACAACATCATGTTGTAGCAAAAGACAACACACTCTGCCCAAAAACATTTTTTCAGGTATGGTCGTTGGTATACGCGTCGGTAGCTCCAGTATGGTTGTCGGTATATGCGCCGGTACACCGAGCGGGGACGTCTGTATGGACGTCGATATGTGCGTTGGAAATACGGATGGTTATACCGATGCATATACCGACGTATATACCGACGCTTATACCGGCGCCCATACCGGCGCTCTCTTTCCGATGCCTATACCGACTGTAACACCGACGTCACGAAGAAATCACGCCCGTTCATTTGCCTCGATAGCAGCCTCGGTATACCCTCGATATGTTGTAGTGTTAAGGGACCATTCCTTGCTCCCTTCAAGTTGGGTTATCAATTTTAATCAAAAGATAATTGGACAACTTCTTCTCATTAAACATGGACCTAGCTACTTCCACAATAGTCATAGTTCTTCTTTCTACTACACCATTTTCTCCCATGTGTAACTAGTTGTAATCTCTCTTTTCATTCCTCTCTCTTGAAAGAAGATATCATACTCGGGGGAGAACTTTCCCCCTCCATTAGACCTCAACCCCTTCAATGGTCTACCTATGTACTTCTCTAAAATTGCAAAATACTTTTTGAACAAGAAAACACTTCATCCGTATTCTTCATGAAATAGAATGTAGCCCATCTGCTACAATCAATAATGAGAGTTCAATGCTTCTGACCTGCTATGAATTCCAAAAATCTTTTGCATATATTTAAATGGGAATTTAAGCGAGATATTTCCTAGTAAAATGTACTTATCAAGTTTTGAGTTACTAGAGAGTTAGAGAGTTAGCAATAAGAACTCATAGGTGTGATCCTGACATTTTAGGAAGCAAACAATACACATACACATTCATACATATTGGTTCATAGATGAACTCAAAGGGGTGTCAGCTTCATGATACAAGCATTGGATGAGATAATGAGACCTCAGTGGCCATATAAAATTGATAGACTTGAATTATACATTGATAGTAAGGGACAACAACTTTAGATGATGATGAATCTTGAAGTATGTGTATTGAAATGTAAAGTGTAATGTTTCACACTATTTAACGAATCTTATGGCTATGCAATAAATAATGATCACCAAAGATGTGAATGAGAGCTCTTTCTACATGCTTTCATAAATGATGAGCTTAGTAAGGAGCAAGAAAGAACTCAAGAATTAGTAACACAACAGTATAGTGCTCCAACACTATCATATGCATATACATACCAAGATCTATGGTCAGATCAAGGATTAGTCCCTCGCCCTCTAACTATCAAGTTACAAGGACTATTGCAAGCAAACATTGATAGATTAAGAGCATGAGCTTTAATTGAGCATCACAACCAATGTTACCTATGAGGTGATTTACAAGAGGAGGGAATAGCCATTTGTCAAGAAATGATAGAAGTGTCTCAATAAATGCTAGAAAAAGTTCCTAAACTTATTTCTGCACATGCGTGCTAAAAGAGAGTTTCCAAGACATACTTAAATCCCATCAAAAGGAAGATAAAACTTGATAAAAAGAAAATAAAATATGCAGGAATAAAAAACAACTCAATAAAAGCAAGAATAGTTTAGAGAGGATGTGAAAGAATACCAAAAATGATAAAAGCACAAGAGCAACCAAAGGATTTTGTCGCTAATCATTAGGAGACTAGAATAGATCAAGAACCCATCCAAACACATGTTCCGCTTCTAGAATAGGGTACTATTGTACCAAGAATATAGGTTTTGTTGGCAAAACGAACTTTGGGATCATCCTAGAACCTAGGTGGAGGAAGGAGGCCCACACACAACATAAACCTCTCTTCTCAAAGTTTCAGCCATGTGACAATTTAGTAAAGCATGACTTGCCTCTTGACACATCCATAAGTTCATATTCATGGGCTGATGCTTCCATGCACTTTGAGTCTCTTTCATCTTACATTGGAGATTATCAAGTGGCCTTCGAATGCAAGAAGCCTGAATCATTGAAGCTAAGGGTGAAGACCCAAGGACAAAACAAAGAAAGAGAGTCACACATACATGAAATACTTATTGATGAGATCAATAAGTATAGTGAGGGGATGAAGGAAATCCATTATTTCCTATCACCTAAAATGGTGTGGCTATCAAAGCTACTATAGATTCACGCATCAACATAGTCACAACTACTGAGAGATTATGAGAAAAGTCGGATAAGCCTACCTTATGACCAAGAAGAATGAATGTACAATTACTAGATGGACACATGGAGAGGTCCTTACGTCTCTTAGAAAATTTCATGTTGACCATGTGCGGTGTTGAACTTGAACACACCATTTCCCTATGTGAATTGGGCCAACCGAGTACTAATGAGCTTATCTTTGGACGGCCATTCCTAAGACAAAGAAAGTGTTCCAAGAATAAAAAGTAAATGAAATTTTCATTCAACATAGTGACACAACTACCAAGATCAACCTATGCACTAATTCTTATAGATATGTTCCACTCTTTCCTTGCTCTTCATGTTCAATGATTCTTGAAAATCTATGAACTTCAAGACTTCCTAGATCCAAAACTACAATAATATCTTTAGGAATTGGATTGACTTGGTAGACCACTTCTCTAGGTGTCTACCCAATTTCTTGTTTGCCATAGCTATATAGGTTTTCTAAGGTCAATAAGTAATGATTATCTTGACCAACGATAATTTACATATACTAACCTCAAATTTTTTCATCGGTTTCGAATGAGATACAATTTTTTTTCTTAGTTTACGAATGCTTCCAAAACCGATTTGAAGAACAATACCTTTCCATACTATCAGGATACGTTTTAGGTATTTGGTCTATAGAATGGATTAAATGATTCAATTTTTCTTTGCTTTTAATTCCAAGGTCTTGCACAAATAAAAATGTCCCAATCCTTCAAGAAACTTCGTGACCATTTTTGAATCATTGTTTCTCATCATCCAAAAATACAAAGGGTTATATTCTATCATTCAAGACTTGAATAGGATTGAATTTGAGAAGCTTCTCTTTTTTGGAGTTTATCTCATAAAGCACCATAAACTTTATATCCTCATATTTTCCAAATCTACTACACAATCTAATGTTGGCTATGCATTCTATTGAAAATAATCCTTCTTAAGAGGATAAAGGATAGATTTTTGTAGGGTAAATCTCATTTTATTATATTTATCCTTTTGTAAATACAATCAAGTTTATTTAATTAGCTCAAGGAGGTAACTTTCTACAACTCTTAATGAACCTAAGACCTTAATCTCAATGGTCTTGTCTCTAAGCTTCATCCTAATGTTTTCTATTGGATCTTGGGATTCTTTTCTCTCTAGCTCTCACCTAAAATTTGTAGTGGGACTCTATTCCTGAGTGTCCCATACCAATGGGTTCTTTCTCCCTAGAGGACTACATCTTCAATATTTCTAGAGTCTTTTTGTACTTTCAAGGCTCTCTAATCATTTTCTATTGTACATCAACACCTTTAAATCCTTTCGAACCTTGTACATTAGAGCAAGATCTAGGATGTCTAAAACTAATTCCTCTTTTTTCTCTAGTAAACCATAAATCTTTCCTTGGCATGATTTATCAAATCATTAAAGGTTTGGTCAATCTAGGACATGTGTTTTTTTCCAAATTATTCTAGCCAAGTTAAGTTGAGATACGTCCAAGGTGTTTCTCTTTTAGATCCCTTCTTCTTCTAGATATTTATCCCTGGGATTCTCTAGGGGGTCCATGAATCATACCTTCATGACTTTACATCTTCATTATGTCTTTCACATCCATTTGATTTTTTCAGGTCTTTTTCTTTAGGGATAAAAAATTATACTTCATCCCTCACTTACGAAAGTTTCCATACTTACATATTCATCTTATACATTCTCAAGTAATTGAGAATAGATGTGCTTCAACACTTGCTTATAATTTGGTTATTAATAAGTTGGAATTCCTATATGAATTCCATCCTTGCATATCCACTCCTCAGTTTGTTTGAGACTACTTTCAAGCATAGTTACGTACATGATGTCAGATGCATCTTTTCTTAGAAGTATTATATCAAAGATGTCTTTCTTCCTCGTTGAGGTATTTTCATCCTCAAAAATTCTAGAATTTAAGGAAATTGATGCTCATTCAATTTCCTAAGTATCAACCCAATCAAAGCCTTACTTATGCTCAATTCTCTTTTTTTTTTTGAAATTTATTGAACAACTCATCCAATTTCCTAACTGCAAGCTTCCTTTTCCCTTAAATCCATTTTTGCATACAATCGAATCGAGTCAAATGATGGTGTAAACCTAGACATCCCTTACCATCTAGTTTACACTTTCACTTTGGCACATAAAATGTTAGCTCTTATCTCTTACATTAGGATTGGCCATAGGAAAAAAAACCTTTTTCCTCTGGGTCTAATCAAGTAGATATACTTGTAATTCTTTTTAGTGTTTAGGACTTGTTGTCTATACTTGAGAAGACGTTGTCTTTGTCTTGATTGAAATATCCCTTTGTTCATATACAACCCAAAGAATCTTTTCTATGACATTTGATAGTAAAGCTAGCGCTTTCACACTCTATACTATCTTATTGACATATTCAAATATCAATTTTCAAAGAAATATTCATGTGTACATCCTTAACTAATGAAGATGGTAATGTCTTTAACCATGTTTGCTCATGGAGCATATTCTAGAATAGTGATTTTTAGATTATCTTTCAACTCTTGAACTCTCCTATTTGCCATTCATGCATTGATGAGTTAGAACGTCTTCATTCTTCAAGAAACTCTCTTTTGAAGTTCTTAATGGACCATACTTTATATCAATGAATGAAGATCCTTATTAGGGAAGAAACAATTATTTTAAAATGACGAAATGGTTCCATCATTTCTTGCCTTAGTTTTTCACTTTCTAACATTCTATACCCTTTCTTAATGTGATCATTTTCCTCAACCTTGAGATACTATTTTCACATAAAAGGAGTTCAGCCTTAGCCTACTCTTTCGGACTTGTATTAATTAAAAGAAAAGTACAAGGTCCCATGGGCACTAGTTACCTTCACTTGTTCAACATGGAGATATTGAAGGTCTTTAGACTTGGGGAGTCCCGTGGGCACTAGTGCCCTTCACTTGTTCAACCTTGAGATATTTAAGCTCTTAAGAACTTTGACCTTCATGAGTCCTTTCATGATTATAATGAAAGGTTAACCCAGCATTGTGTTTAAGGTTTTAGATATGCTTTAGTCTCGCTTAATACCACTAATGTATGGCTAATAAGAGGAGAAACAATAGTTGACTTGTTTGCTTATGTCCTTGAACTTGATGATTAGGCATGACATGGGTTTTTATGGATCTAGAGAATCTATAATTAGAACTTTTAATATTAAGGTTCTTGTTTCTTGTGTATAGTTTTGTTGGCTTTTGAATTGAGCCAACATAAAAATGAAAGAAGGGATAATAACTATTGAGCCACTAATCATACCATACCCTTATTCTGGTATGCCTTTGACTTCATATGAAGAATTCATTTCTTATATTAACCTTAAACTTAGTGATTATTTTTTCTCTCTCTCTCTCTGTTCTATCCCATCACCCATGAATATGCCAAAACTTATCATTAGTATACTTGAGGTATGCCAAATGTTACATACAAATGTGCTTAAAGATGGTAAGCATATGGTAAGGTTAGAAAATTGAAACCCTCTTTAAAGCATGCATGGAAATCATTCTTAAAATCATGCTTGAAACATCATTATATATATGAATGTATGCTCTAAGTTTCCATTCCTAAACTTACATTCAATAACATACTCACAAACTCCTCATGCCATGCTATGATGAACCTTCAATGTTCAATCCCTATTCATCTTTTAAAAGGTGATTCCATTTCATGGAAATGCATTATTCCTCTAGTAAATATTATAGTTGATTAAATGGATCTCACCTAACCCCTTTGGTATGAATCAGTCTAGGTGTATATGGATCTCACCTAATTGCTTTGGTATGCATTCTTAAATGCATTAGTTAACATGGAAAAGATAATAGATCTAAATGGACAAAATTAAAATTTGTACTTTACTTTAGCTTCATCCTTTGATCCATTGATGAGGCTTATCCATCCATCCACCTTTGGTATTGCAATCTTGGGGATGAACTCCAATTGGGGCATTTTTTTATACTCATTTGTATGCCCAAACAGGAATCTAACCTTACCAAAGTTTTAAGGATACCCAAAATACATACTCGCATTCATATATGTACTACTTTCATACTTGCACGATCACATATGAGATAAGACTATTGTATATTCAATGTATGTGACACTGGTATAAGACCACAAGAAAAAAAAAAGACCATTTAATGGAAATGGATAACTCCATTTTCTAGGCTTTGAAATAAAATTCCTTTAAGAATTTTTTATATTGATTTCCATAAAAATGTATAAAAGACTTACCTCTATAGCTTGAATTTATCCATATCTCATGGATAGCATTAATGAAATGCACACATACCTTTTTTCATTCCTCTTGCTTCCTTTGCAATTCTAGTCTTCTAATGATGTTCCTTCAATCTTTTCTTCAAACTCCATGCTTCAAAGTTGGAGCTTCGAAATAAGTTGTAGTAGATGTTGATGGTTGCATCTCCAATCTATGAATATGTCAATGGATGGAAGGATAGTTATCCTATATGTAATCCAATGCTCTATATAATTAAAAGCTCGTATCTTATGTCTTTCAAATAAATAGAGAGGAATCGCAAGCCAAAAGGAAAAAAACACCATCATCATTAGAAGGAGAGTGAGAGGTTTCTCTGTGAGCATCTTCCTCCCTACTTCATGCGAGAATGGAGGTTTAATCCCACATACGCATGTAAATGCACATGATGGCACTATATAAGGTTAGAGAGCCAGCCTTGAGAGAAGCAACCATTGGGGGCTTCTCTCACTCATCTTCACACTTTAGATGGCACCTAGGTGGGCTGGTAACGTGCTTAACCATCCGTGTTGAGAATCTATTTATGAACCATCAAATGGAAAATGTCCGTGCCATTGCATAGATAGTAGGGCATCCTACGTAGCAGGTCATATGATGCCAAGCTTTTTGAGGCTCTAAATAGATGACATCAACTCGTAAAGGTAGATAGACGCTTATCAAATGTCTTCATATGAATTGAAGAAATAATTTAGTGAAAATAATCAAACATTGCTCTTGAGAAGATATGCCTCACTATGATAGAAATCTATGGGGACTTGAACTTTTGACCTACCGATTAGGAATTCGATGGGCAAACTAGTTTCCCCAAAAGCCATGGTTGAGGATTACTTCATAATTCTCCCATTTAGGGAGTGGTTCATCCATCTCCTATTTATCATTTTATGACCACAAATCTATATTTCCACAATCTATCAACGAAAGTTAATGCCAAAATTTAAGATGTATCAATATAGCCTAATTTGGACCCATACTATGCACTAATTCTTGGCTCAATACCTTGATATATAGGCCCTTATGAGGAGAAATCAAAGTGGCATAGAACTAGAATGTTAAATTCTCCACATGAAGATCAAAAACAAAGGTTGGCAAAAATATTCCGAGGAAGAGATCTCCCAAATTGAAGATTTTTGTTACAAATACACTCAAAATGCTCTAGAAGAGATTATCTCGAATATTATTCTAGTTCCAAAGAAAAATTTAGGTAATACATTAAGGGTGATGAAGGAAATAACACGCTCCCATTTTATTAGAATAGACTGATGAACAAAGCAATCATGGAAGTGATGAGTGTAGGGATTGCAAGAATAGGCAAAACTATCTTTAAGATCAACACGGATGAAATCGCCACTTGAAGAAGGACATACAAAACAAGAAATGGGTCCTCAAGAGGCTATAAAGCTCACCAAATGTGTTGTTATGTTTAAGAATACATTATAAATTATGTAGGTCAATAAAACCAAAAGCGACAATTTGTTTCTAGGATGTCCACTCTTAAGTCAATTGAAATTTGTGCATGTTTGGGGTCGAGGGTACCAAAAGGTCTTCAAAACCTGCAATAAATATGTGAAATTGTCCAACTAAGAAATTGATATAAAAATATATAGAACCCACCATTAGTTATAGAATCCGGTACAAATTGAATGTGTGAGAGATGATAGACCACCCCCAAGTTAAAAAACTCAAAAAGATCTCATATAAATTGAGATAGGACACCATGAATAGAGTTATATAATTGGCAAGATAGAAGATACCCGAAATAGAATAATTTTGAGCAGAAACATGTTATTGTGAAATTTCGAGGATAGATTTTTGTAGAAAAGTATATAAGAACATGTTATAGACCTCCTAAAAAACAGATACACACAAATTGAGCCTAAATTAAGATAGTCACTATTTTCATTGAGAGGTGGTCAACACAAGGGATTGGCTCTTTTAAAAGTATAGACCACTATTTTGATCTAGAATGTTAATGAATTTTTCTCTAAGTTATGCATGTCTATGCCTTCCACAACCTATTTCTAAATTAAGGAATCCATAAAACCCTTAAGAAAGAAACTTAGATCTCGTACTTATGTACCATTTAACCCTTGATCTCTAAATCCAAAGCTTTGACTCCAGGTATAACTTTGATTTGTTTGAGGCTCTAGGTATCCATTACTTTTGTGAGTACATCTTTTAATATATCTTTAGTTCCAAAATGTTGAATATTAATATTCTCAATCAACACCTTCTATCTCATCTAATGGCAATGTACTTCTATGTGTTGGGTTCTTGCATGCAACAATGGATTAGATACAAGCTATAATGAAATTACATTATCCTTAAAGAGTAATGGTGGTTGTCTAAATAGCTTCGTGTCTTCATAAAGCTTTAAATATCACATGTTGCATTTCAAGACTCGTATGTCTAGGGCTTGTGCTTGAAAGTGCTCCTATATGTTACTTTTTAGAAATCCATGAAACCAACTTGTTACCTAGAAATATCAGAATTTTTTTTATATATATAAAGGAAGTTCGGCAATAGCCTACTCTCTTGGACTTGAATTAAATAAAGAAAAGTACAAAAGAGTTGGACTAGTGCCCACAGGACCCCCCAAATCCCACAAAGCAAGGGAAGCTTTACAGAGCTTAGATGGCATTACAAAAATATGTTAATCCCCTCTCATCACCTCATGTAGGGCCCACTTGGGTTTAAGCTTGTCATTGATCAAAGGGAGTACTTGATGATGCATGAAAGGGGGGGGGGGGGGGGGGGGGGGGGGGGGGGGGGGGGGGGGGGGGGGGGGGGGGGGGGGGGGGGGGGGGGGGGGGGGGGGGGGGGG
>MU264488.1:0-25876 GCA_020310875.1 Ceratopteris richardii
AGCAGTGGTTCTCTTGGGAATGCAATATGCACATCTCCGAGGTATTCCCCACGCACCTGGATACCCTTAACACATACACAACAAGCTTAGCAATCAGACAACAAAACACACTTAACACGGTTAGAGATTAGACAAGGAAAAGAACAAATGTAAATACAAGGAGAATACAATACAATTCCTTTTAGAACATACAGTAGAGCTCTCGACCGATCTGAGCAAACAAGAGTATCTCTTGCCAATCCTATGAAAATAATGGGGTCACAAGTGCTCTGGAATGTGCATGTAGATTAGTGTACCCCAACTTGGTTGGCCACCTCTTTATATAGCCCTTGGGTTGGGTGGGGGAGGCCTAGATATTTGGGCAGCTCCTTGTCCATCAGCTGCGTTGGTCAAGAGATGAGTGGTGGTCTAGCTGGGGAAGTTTCATTGGCATTGCCAATGGACATATCCGGCAGTTTCCATTGCTTAGAGAGGGTGCCCATGCGGTTACTCCCTTTGCTGGGGTGTGGTTGCTAAAGTGGGTAGTGGTCCAATCTTGGATGGTGTTGGTCCAATCTTGTAATTTTAAATCCCACAAGGTATCTCAAATGGCAGAAAATCTGGCCTTTATGGTATTCCAAAGCTATTGCTGCTTTGTTAATCAACTTTGACTTTGAATTATTATAAGCAAACTGGAAACCCTGCCAAAGACAGACATACATACATGCATGCATGCATACGTATGTACGTATTATATACATACATACATACATACATGATACATACATACATACATACATACATACATTCCGGATACATACATACATACATACATATATACATACATAAATACAATGGTACATAAATACTTACATAGATACATACATACGTACAATAATGCATGCATGTATATTTGCATACACACACACACACACACACACACACACACACACACACACACACACACACACACACACACACACACACACACAAAGCACATTGTACATACATGTGTGTATGATTATGTATTCACATTTATCAACTGTCTATTTGCCAATGGTAATGTTCTTTATTTACTTGAATGAATTGTTTTGCATTAGATACAGAAGCTTTATGCTGTATGTCCATTATCAAGATTTTTAACCAGACATTTTGCAGGACAAAAAATTCTCTTACATCTGGAATTGTAGAGAGTATTTGGAGAAGGTCAGTGAAAGACAAGAACGACTGCCTTTTTTATTAGTATGGAACACACTGAGTTATGTGGTTGTGAGTTACAGGCCTCTCGTATTATTATTGCGACGGATGGGGATGGTCCTGGACAGGCTCTTGGAGAGGAGCTTGCTCGTCGGCTAGGTAGAGAGCGGTAAGTGAGATTCCTGAGCAGTAACTTGTGAAAAATCAAGAATAAGCAACTTTCTGCTGTTTTTTTTCTTATCGCAGATGTTACCGTGTTCAATGGCCTAGAAGACCAAATGGTAGTAAGATTTGCAAGGATGCAAATGAGGCGAGTTTCGTGCTATTTCAAATTATTTTCTGATTATGTGACATTAGATTAAGTGTTCTAGAACTATTATGCATGGGAAACACCTTAGACCTTGACCCCAAGGTTGTGTGTTCAAGTTTCACGTGGCAAAAATTGGAAGTGGGTAACATTCAGCCATCTAAAAATGTAAGAAGTGATAAAGTGGAGAAGGATAGCTCTCGTCTTTCATGGAAGTGGCTGTATACAGCTGTGTATTAAGGAATGAAAGGAATGAGAACATCAGATCCTTAAGGTGGTTGCACAACCCAGAGATTTCACCAAGAATGGAAGAAGTGCAAGTCTTGCTCTTTATTTAGGCAGTGGTCTAATATTGAGGATATGCTCTGCTCACTCTAAGGTTGATGGTGGATCATGGAGATTGGCTGTCCATTTGCTGTAAGGGCTATGTTTTTTAGAACTATTCTAAAAAGGCTTATGGGACACAAATATTACTGAGTAAAAGGTTTAAAATGTTCATATATGCTTGATACAAACGTAATCATATGATGATAGTCTGTCTGCAGAATACATTTACAGCGAATATTTCTTGTTCCAATATTATTGGCTGGAAAGAAATGTTGGAAACAATGTCAGAATAGCACAAAACCAAAATTCCAGTAACCCTAATTTTTGGGTATTTAGCCAAATTTTGGTCACAGAAGCTCAAAAAGTTTTATTAGCTCATTGGATAGAGGTTTAGAAGAGCTTTCATCTGGTATATAACATTCAGTCATATGGTATACATCAAGGGAAGCTTGTTCAAACCATCAACTGATAGCTATTTTCTGTGATCGCAGCCATATTATAATAAAAAAGCAAAATTTAACGTAAGAAAAATCATATTGCTAAAATCAGCTTTTTCGCAAAAATCAGTGATAGATTTTTGCTTTTCAGAGATTTTTCGTGGCTGCTATCGTGGGGCAGTTGGAGAGCTATATAATAAGGACCTAGGGTCATTGTTTATCCATCATCACAAATGCTTGACTTGGAGGAGGTTTCTACTTCTTGGAGGAGGTGTGCTTTATCGTTGGTGCAGCATTGGAGGAGATTTTGTCAGCCAACCATCAGCATCATCTTGTTGAGTTATTGTGAGTGGTAAGTCTAATTCAGTTTCTCACTTACGCGGTCATCAATTTCTGATTTAGGGTTTCTGAAACCCTAATTTCAGAATTAGGACTTGCTGTAAAATAGTTTTTAACTTTTCATATTCAATCCATCTCACACACACACACATTTTCTACATACCTCTTAGGCACTTTACACACAAAGTCTTGTATCTAGTTTTCGAATTTCTTTTTAGATTCAGATTTTGTATCCAATTTCAGCATACATTCAGTTTTGTATCATCTACACACATTGTAACTTGACATTAATATAAGGTAGTGTAGATAAGCATTCTATCTTACCATTACCCTTGGAAAACCTTGTCTATTCTCTCTATCTTTCACTCATCTCTTCTTGAGTCTTAAGGTGTGTATGCGAAGGTTCATATGTTGGAACATCCTGTAAACTTGTGTTTATTGGTGATGAGGCCCACCCCAACTCCAACATTTGGTATCAGAGCATAGTTGACATAACACCCTTAAGAAGATGAGTGATTATAGACTTGAGAATGAAGATAAGCTTGAAGGAATGTCTAACTATCCAATGTGGAGTTTTATGATGATGAATTTTTTAGTATCCAAAGACTTGTGGAATATTGTCAATGGCACATATCCAAGGCCAACACAAGTAGGAGAAGATGTTTCTTCATCTTCTAGACGACATGCTCTACCAACTTTTGCTCAACAGGAGGTTAGTGAAGAAGAAGAAACTCTTTTATCATCCGGAGTATGTGGTATTACTACTAGATTACTTCCTACACAAGAGCAATCAAGATGGGATTCAAGGGATGCACAAACACTTTCATATATTGCTATGGGAGTCGAGGCATATTATATCCCAAATGAGGTCATGCAAAATCTCTCATCAGACTTGGTTAGAATTAGAGATACTCTATCAAAGCAGAAACCCTGCTAGGAAAGCTGATCTAAGGAGACAACTAGCCAACACAAGGATGAAAGTTGGTGAGTCAATTCAATCACACATTTTGAAGCTCAAAACTTACGTGATCTGTTACGCAATGTTGGAGTCAATATTTCAGATGAAGAAATGGTAAATACACTTCTAAACTCACTTCCATCTTCATATTGTGCTTTTGTTTTCTTTATCTCTCTCTACAAGAGATAGAGAACTTTCATTTGAAGAGTTGCAGTTCCTATTACTTCAAGATGAAGTACAACAAAAGATTATGGAAGAGAATGATGAAGCCATGTTATTATCATCAAAGGGTAAGAAAAAGAAGGAGATCACAAAGAAGGAGAAGAAGAGTTAGCAAATTAAGAAGGAAAGAAAAGTCTGTCTCTATTACTTTCTCTATACCCAAAGAAAAGTATGTCTCTATATCTACTTCAAAGAAAGGATTTACCATTACTATAAGATACCAAGTCATTTTATAGCAGAATGCAAAAAGAGGATTGATAATGAGGAGAAGAAAGCATCAGGTAATAATGTTGAAGATGAGTCAAAACCTAAGTCTTCTAAGGAAGAATCTTATGCATGTTTTAGTATTGAAGAATTAGCTTTTGATTAGGAAACATTAAATGCAATATCTGATAATCATGGATTTCAATTCTTGAGCTACTAAGCATATGAGAGGTTGTAGAAAGGTATTTTCTTCTCTCACTAACTCTTCGAAAAGAAGAGTGACCATTGCATATGGTCATGATTTGGATGTTATAGGTGTTGGAGAAGTAAACCTTAAGTCAAGGGAAGGTGGAAATTTCACAATTTCTAATGTTCTTTATGTTCCGAAAATGAAGAAGAATTTGCTCTGTATATCTACATTCTTGTCAGATGATTTTAAAGTAGTTTTTAAGAAAGATTCATGTCAGATCCTCTCACCTAATGAGGAGCATTGTCTTCTTCGAGGTGAAAATAGAAGTGGCATGGTTGTGTTATCCAAAATTAGTCATGCTAATGTTGCTAGGTCGTCTACACCTAAGGAGAACATGAAGTTATGGCATGCTAGATTTGATCATATCAATTATACAACTATGAAACACATCAAAGATCGTGGTATGGTGGAGTATTTACCTATTTTTGCTTTACCAGATAATGTAGAATCATGTGAAGAATGTCTTGAAAGAAAGCTTCACAAACTTCCTTTCAAGAAGCATGGACATATCACGACCACAAGGAAGTTGTATATCATACATTCAGATGTGAATGGTCTTAAGAGAACGGATTTCATTTAAGGTTTCATGTATTTCGTAACTTTTATTGATGATTTCTCAAGATACTCATGGAGTTATGGTCTTAAAGTAAAGTCAGAGGTCTTTCCTACTTTTAAGAAGTTACTAGCTATGATTGAAAATGAAAGCCAGTCAAAAATACAGATTTTGAGAAGTGATAGAGGAGGAGAGTGCATGTCAAAGGACTTCAAGTCTTTTCTTGAAGACAAAGATATCTCTCATCAACTCACTATTGCTTACATTCCATAACGGCATGGTGTTGCAAAGAAAAAGAATAGGATACTTGTTGAGATGATGTGTAGCATGATATCATCCAAAAAGCTTTCTCCTGAGAATTGGTTTGATGCAGTACATACAACTAATCACATTTTGAATAGGTCTTCCACAAAAGCTTTAAAGATTATCATGCCTTATGAAGCTTATTATGAGAAGAAGCCCAATGTGAGGTATTTCAAAGTATTTGGTTCTCCAGCTTATGTTCACATTGAGAAGAAAGACCATGGTAAGCTTGATGAAAAGCCATTAAAGCTATCTTTATTGGTTATGCTATTCAAAGCAAAGGATACAGATTCTATGTTCCAGAAACAGGTAATATCCTACTCTCATGCAATGCATATATTTCAGAAAGTCAGATTTATGATAAAAAGATAGAGATTTCAAATTTCATAAAAGGAGATGATTATGCATTTTTTAGAAGGCAGTTAGATTCTTAGATTTAGCCATACAAGGGGGTGATAAAACTTCTTTTTCAAACCCTAAAAGATGCACTTGATAAAGGTGAAGAGAGAGTTCCATTACCTACATTTGTACCTAGCCGGTCATTAGTACCATTTGATGTTCCAACTTATGAAGTTGGAGAAGGTTCCAAAGTTCCGGAAGAAAGAGATATTGAAGAACCATAAGAGATTTTGTCACCTTTCAGGAATACTATGAGGTGGTTATATCAAACTTGGAAGGACAATGGTATAAAGAACTTCACAAGACTAACCCGAAGTGAGACTAGGAGAGAACAAGCAGGTCTGGTAAATTACACACTTCGAGATTCATAACATTTTAGCACTAACTTCAGTTGAGAATGAGTGAGCTAATGCTAAAGATGCACTACAAAGTCCTGTTTGGAAGAAAGCTATGTAAGAAAAGATTGATTCTATTCATAAGAATCAAACATGAAAGCTTTGTGAGTTACCAAAAGGTAAAAAGGCGATTGGTGTTCATTGGATCTTCAAAATCAAAAGAAAAACAAATGGTACCATTGATAGGTATAAAGCAAGGTTAATAGTCAAAAGTTATGCACAAAAGAAAGGAATTGACTATGATGAGACTCTTGCACCTACTTCTGGAATGATAGTAGTCAGAATGTTATGAGATATGTTTAGTGAAGCATAATCCAGAGATAGACATCAGAAGTTTTGCAAATTATTGAACCTTGTACCATTATGACATTGAAGGGGGGATTGTTGAAAACAATGTTAGAATAACACATAACCAAAACTCCAGCAACCCTAATTTTTGGGTGCTTAGTCAAATTTTGGTCACAGAAGCTCAAAAAATTTTATTAGCTCATTAGATAGAGCTTCAAAAGAGCTTTCATTTGATATATAACATTTAGTCATCAGAGGTCCAGATTATGAGAAAACCCTAACCCTAGTTTCTGCTAAAAATAGTTTTTTTATCTCATTTTGTTCCTCTCAATGTATACATCAAGGAAAGCTTGGTCAAGCCATCAGCTGATGGCTTATTCTTTGTGATTGCAGCCATATTATAATAAAAAAGCAAAATTTAACGTAAGAAAAATCATATTGTTAAAATCAGCTTTTTCACAAAAATCAACGGTAGATTTTTGCTTTTCAGAGATTTTTCGTGGGTGCTATTGTGGGACAGTTGGAGAGCCATATAATAAGGACCTAGGGTCATTGTTTATCCATCATCACAAGTGCTCAAGACTTACTCAAGGCTTGGAGAAGGGTTTCTACTTCTTGGAGGAGGTGTGCTCTACCTTTGGTGCAGCATTGGACGAGATTTTGGCAGCCAACCATCAGCATCTTTCTGAGTTATTGTGAGTTACAAGTCTAATTTCAGTTTCTCACTTGCTAGGTAATCAATTTCTGATTTAGGGTTTTTGAAACCCTAATTTCAGAATTAGGGTTTTCTGTAAAACAGTTCTAAACTGTTCGTTCATATCCACTCCATTCTCACACACACACTTTCTACATACCTCTTAAGCACTTTGCACACAAAGTCTTGTATCTAATTCTTGAGTTTCTGCCTAGATTTAGATTTTGTATCCAATTTCAGCCTACATTCAGTTTTCTATCATCTACACACATTGTAACTTGACATTAATATAAGATAGTGTAGGTAAACATTCTAGCTTACTGTTACACTTGGAAAATCATGTCTATTCTCTCTATCTCTCACTCATCTCTTTTTGAGTTTTAAGGTGTATATGCTAAGGTTCATCTGTTGGAAGATCTTGTAAACCTGCGATTATTGTTATTGAGGCCCACCCCAATTCCAACAAGAAGATTAGTCAGCATTTCCTTCTTATCAATATTTGGTGAAGTGGTATGTGACAGTATAGTTTCACGAATTTGGCTTCAGAACTAGCTGCAATACTTTATTCTGAAACTGATGCAAATCAGTGTAGCTTTTAAGTACTCTTAAGAGGAGCGCCCATGGAACCTCACTGTTTACCATATGGGAAAGAAATTTAATAAGGAGTCCATAATTCTTTTGAATAATCAGATTCTTTTGGACAAACAATAATAGACTAATGTTTTTAGGGTGATTCTTTGAGTAACTTCAGTTTTCTGCCATATGGCATATCCTTCATCAGAATGTACAATCTTTTCTAGTGGATATTCTTATAGAGTTATGTTTTTGAGGGTGATTCCTTGAATA
This sequence comes from Ceratopteris richardii, assembly GCA_020310875.1. Classification (NCBI taxonomy): domain Eukaryota; kingdom Viridiplantae; phylum Streptophyta; class Polypodiopsida; order Polypodiales; family Pteridaceae; genus Ceratopteris; species Ceratopteris richardii. Next base: position 7,699 of record MU264488.1, read on the forward strand.
ACTTCAGTGTTCTACCATATGGCATGTCCTTCATCAGAATATACAATCATTTTTAGAGGACCTTGTTCTGAAAACATCTGTACAAACACTTCTGGCTAAATGTAGCTGATTCTGTGCAAACAAAAGAATATTCTGTGTAGGCAATGAAGTCTGTCGACACATGGTTTGGCAACTGTGGATCTATTGAACCTGCACGTGGGGTAGCTGAGTAGGTTACACTATTTAAGAGTTCCTTCACGTTAGAATGATGTAGAATCTGCTATTCAGCACCTGTGCGGTTTCTTATTTTGATTGTTCCTCTGAAGATAGGTTCTGGTTGAACTTGGATCAGAAGCCTTGCGGTCAGTGGTGGAGACTGCAGAGTTTTATCCTGTGCGTGGGTTGTTTACATTCAATGATTTTTTCAAAGAGCTTGATCCATACTTCAAACAACAAGGTAGTGATGATATTGGAGTTTCAACTGGATGGGCTTCCCTGGACGAATTTTACAAGGTAATGCAAGAAGAGATCTCATATCATTTCCAGAAAATCCAGGAATTTTCCAAATTAATAAAGTACCATAGGAGGATGTAGAGTCATGTGCGGTTATGACAGGTTGTTCCAGGTGAATTGACATTGGTCACAGGTGTACCTGGGTCTGGAAAAAGTGAATGGATTGATGCACTAGCAGTCAACCTTGTTGAATCCAAGGGATGGACATTTGCATTGTGTTCCATGGAGAACAAGGTTGCTGATCTGAGCTAATTGTTATCTGGTTCCCAAATTTTTCCGCGTCTTACATTTTTCTCTTTCTCTCTTGACACTGTTATATATATTGTGTAACTGTATAGGTGCAAGAACATGGGCGGAAGCTTCTTGAAAAGCATTGGAAGAAGCCCTTCTTTGATGCCTTGTAGGTAGCTTTTGCCCTCTGTCTTGTGCATGAATATACAATATTTGTATGGGACAAATTGTAGATCTTGCTATTTAACTCACTTTAGGCCTTCAATATAACATGACCTGGTTTTGATGATTGAGTCCTAACATGGAATCTGTTGAACTCACTATGAAGACATGTAAATGACATTTTTTCAAGCCTGAAGGAAGTAATGAAAATTACCTAAAGAAGCAAGATTGACTGTCTGTAAGCTCTGTTTGAATTTCTGCCATATAACTAGTTTGACATGAAATGTGTTTAGCAGAGCAGCTGAGCCTTGGTGTCCCTCAATAGTAAACCAAAGCTTGTTCGTTTCATTGAACTACATACTTGCTTCTATTCCTCTTTGGTACACCTGAAGGTTGAATGATCGATCTCAATCTCTTTTCCTCTTTGATACACCCAAAGTTCTATGTGATCACCAAAGAACACCGATACCCTATCAACAAGAGCCTACAAAAACAGACCATTAAACAAGTGATTGATTTTGCAGAGGTAGGTCTTTTACTGTTTAGTACTATTGTTAAGTCCTGCTTGTAGTAGAGGAGAATTATACAGTTTTATCAGAGAAGAAGGATTTACACTTATATATATTTGGATCACCATCTCATTGATAACTCGAAAGCTCATTCTAAGCATCAAGGAGGTCTTCAAGTTTAACATGGTTATCATCTTTAGCCAAGCTAACTTGGAAATGGATCCAATGACTTCCAAAGTATTGGAGATGAACATAAGACATACTACAAACAGGCTTGCACCATCTAGAGTTCTTTTCGATGCCATTTAGAATGATTGCTTTCATATTGGTGCCTTTTTCAGCATCTCTGAAGCAAAAGAAGAAATTAACCTAGCGTTTTGTGACGTGAGAAGGTTGCTTGCCAAAGCCCTTTGGAAGAAGGCTAAGTACAATGTTTTCCCATTTAATCATGTCTTGGCCTTGATAACTTGTGTCTTGGCCATTGGTAGCATGGTGAGAATCTCCTAGGTTGTGAGCCTAGTCATCCACTTGCAACAACCCAAACCAAGGGTGTCTCATATCACTTTGGGGAGTGTTCGTGTAGTTGAGTAAGATCTATTGCATTATCATCTCAACTCCTTCAAACTAACACTTCAACATCGTGGATGCTTGTGCCCTAAGCTTGATCCTAGCTTTTTTGATCAATCCATTCCTAAACTATAAACTTAATTTTGGAATAAATCTAGCAATTGCTTACTCACAATAAGGAGCAAGAATACAATAGAGTCAAGGCCTTTAGTCAAAGGCTTTGGATATTCATGCAAACACCAGCAATTCGTAGGACAAAGAAATAAAATATAATTAGATTTGATCCCTTGTTTAGTATGGCCTCACCATCATAGTGCCCAACACGGTTGGAAACGGTCAGTTCGGACCTGTCGGAAACGGAGTTTCGGAGTTTTCAAAAATTTGGAAACGGCAAGAAACGGGTCAACGGCGAAAATGGTATATATATATATATATATATATATATATATATATATATATATATATATATATATATATATATATATATATATATATATATATATATATATATATATATATATATATATATATATATATATATATATATGTGTGTGTGTGTGTGTGTGTGTGTGTATATATATATATATAAGGATATACATATATATATTAGGATATTATACATATACTTATCACAAGTATATACATTATACATAATACTATATTATATATAGTATATAGTATATACATGCACAATGCACATGTTATACATTCATAGTACTCACATTAATACATAGTAAATGGAAGAAATCGAAAAAAAAAACAGAACTCACATATTCACGTACTTGAACTTCCAAGGCTGTAATTTGGTCTCTCTCTCTCTCTCTCTCTCTCTCTCTCTCTCTCTCTCTCCCCCCCCCCCCCCCCCTCCCCCCCCCCCCCCCTCCCCCCCCCCCCCCCAAAAAAAAAAAAAAAAAAAAAAAAAGTGGAAGGAGTTCATATAGTCCGAAACAATAAGCACAAGCAAAAGAGGCCAAAAAAGGTTTAAAAAAAAAACTGGGAAATTTTTGCCAAGGAGTTCATATAGTCCGAAATAATAAGCACAAGCAAAAGAGGCCAAACAAGGTTAAAAAAAAAAAGGGAAATTTTGGCCAAGGCAACGGCGTTCCTTGGCCGGTCCATTTCCTAGAAACGGCTGAATCATTTCGGGCGTTTCTGGGTACTATGCTCACCATCTTGATGAATCACATTGTTTTGTATAGAGATGAATCAATAACATTGTCGGAGAGTTTACAAGTTTCTTGGAGACCATCATCTCTGCTCAAATACTTGCACAAATAAAGCTCACTTAATGGATTGATAACAATCCAATCAACTACCGTTTTTGATTTACAATTTCTCAGTACTTATAATCCACACCATTGGGAAAAGATCCATCCATATGGTTGAGATTGGAAGCAATATCATTATCATAGTCATCACAAGTCTATTGGAGATCATCATGGTATTTTCGAATTCTTGCACAAATAAAGTTGATGTAAATGATTGATAATAATCAAAATTCAATTTAATAACCATTTCAAACTTCGTGCTTTTGGGTGCTTATACTCTGCATAATTGAAAAGATTAATCCATGTGGTTAAGATCGATACGATTAGAGGCACATGTGATTAACAAAATAGCTCAACATTGGTACCTTATGAGTCATAAGAAATTAACATGTGTACAATCTATAATCATCATATGAATTGTTGGATGGATTCAACAAGCTAACCCAAACAAAGGAGAGTTCTTACACTTCTATAGTTTTTAGAAGAGCTTTGTCCACATTGTAGTGTGCAGTCTAGTGATAAAACTAGTATCCAAATACTACATGGAGGCCGAAACGATGTCAAAAAAGTACGAAATTTGGTGTGGAGATTTTTCGAATGCCCATGAAGCTTGAGTACTAAGTGCTTCTAGTACCCATGAAGCTCCGGTACTAAACTTTTACAATGTGGACCCATTGGTGAAATTAGGCTTTTATGCCAAAAATAAGCATTTTTACAAGGAGTTTGTGTATAAACATAGTAGGAATGTAATTTTTTCCTAGAGGATAAAAATCGTATAATTAATCCTTGATTTAAATTGACCTGCACATTCTTAATCATGTTTTGTACGATTTTTATTTTACTTTAATTCTTCAGTTCGTATGATTCATTTTGTATGCAAACCATTTCTTTGGACTTTGTGCAGCTTGGGGCTTTGCATTTCGTGCGCATAGCTGAGCCTCCCTACTCCATAGCCTATTGAACAGCCTTAGTGCACTTTCCACTTGACTCCTTCAGCGTTTGACAGCCTTCCAAGTTCAGCTTCCACCCAAATGTACCTGTAGAGTCTCATCTATGACCCCTCTCTTACATGTGTGACACGATTACGCTCCACCCTGTATGTATCTATGTCTATATGTATATATGTATGTATGTATGTATGTATGTATGTATGTATGTATGTATGTATGTATGTATGTATGTATGTATGTCCGTATGTCTGTATGTATGTATGTGTACAGTATGTATCATAGTTGCAACGCAACGTGGTATGCAGCATATGCAACGTTCGCAACACATTGGTGTTGCGTTGCGACGTACGCAACGCGTTGCATTGCAAACAAATTTTTTTAGCCTCTCTCTTGAGCCCGAAACATGCTCGCGGGGGAGGCATTTCACATGTGACATATTTTCCAGGGAGCATAGAGTCGGGAGCCCTAAGCTGAGAGAGAGAGAGAGAGAGAGAGAGAGAGAGAGAGAGAGAGAGAGAGAGAGAGAGAGAGAGAGAGAGAGAGAGAGAGAGAGAGAGAGAGAGAGAGAGAGAGAGAGAGAGAGAGAGAGAGAGAGAGAGAGAGAGAGAGAGAGAGAGAGAGAGAGAGAGAGAGAGAGAGAGAGAGAGAGAGAGAGAGAGAGAGAGAGAGAGAGAGAGAGATGAAATGATATATTTACGTCTTCAGAAGGCCAAAATGACCTATGAGACCAAAAGTTACAAACTGGTGAATCTGATACAAAATTTGAGTACCAAAGGAAGTGGTATTGAAAATGAAAGATGTAAAATAGCTAGGAAAAGGCTAACACCAAGACTAATACAACAAAGGGCTGATACATAGGAGGGATGTGCTTATATACAAGGCTGGAGATCTATCCTCATCTGCATTGTGGGCGTCTGAAAAGTAAAGCTGGAACTGGAATCCTCAGCTGTAGTCTCCGTCGATACTGTGAAGCACCTCTCACTCTCGGTCGTCTAGATCTCCCTAGCTCCACTGCTCGGTCTATGAGAGTGCCAGTAGTGGCTGTATGAGTGTGGACAGAGCTCTGTACTAGATGTTTTACTGAGTGCTCCTCTAGCTGCCCAGTGTCTGGTGTAAAGAAATCTGTAATCTGTCTCTGGGCTTGTCTCCCTCCAGCTCTCCTCAGTAGACTGTCTCTATGTCTGTGTACCTCTAGTAGATATAGTCCAAGACATTTCTGATCCTCAAAACTCATGACTCTAGATAGAGGCCCAAAACCCTCTCTGAATAGACAATGAAAACGGCCCCGTATCTCATAGTATACCGTGCAATGACATATGTAATGTAGCTCTGTCTCTGGCTCTAGGTGACATAGACGGCATATCCTGCTATCTGCTGGAACCCCTCTGAATGTGCCAGTCTCAATCTCAAGCTGATGTGAGGATGTGCGCAACTGGCCAATGGCACAACGCAAGGCATGGGAAAGGTGTGTATCCATATAGCTAGGACGATTCACAAACCCATCCGTTGTGAGGTGTAGAAGATGCTCTCTATAGAAAGCCATCTTCGTACCCAACTCCTGTGTAGGCTCAATCCATGTCCTCCTGGTGTCTAGCTGGATCAGATCCTGACGAATGAGTCTAGTAATCTCCACCCGCGTAAGGTACATCAGGGGTGTCTGTAAAGAGTACTGGAAAGGAGGCAGCCTCTCCATGGTAAAACCATGTGTCTGAAACCATGATGTCATCTCTGCAAACCAGCATGATGTATCCCCCCTGCAGAGCTAGCTGTCTGGATGACTCGAGGGCCAGCCTCGTATATCTATCTCTGGTAGTGTCCCATAAGCTGTGTACAAAGGAGACTGCTCTAGTGAGTGCCTCAATCTCAATAGGGGGAGCAGCTAGCTCCGCTCGAATGATATCATGTGGTACGGAGGCCTTGGCTCTAATCAGCCTAGAGATCATAGATACCAAGGGCCTCTCCATGACTTTCCACCCATCCTGACCTATAGAAGGTCCCCAAACCTGTACCCCATATAGCATAGTAGAGGCAACCAAAGTATCAAAGAGCCATAACTTTGTCCTTGGTTCTTGAAACTGAACTTGCGAGCACATTTCTCCAATCCTCCCAAAGCTGCACATGCTCTAGTCAGTCTAGTCTGTGCTTCTCTCCTCAAGGAAAATCTTGGTCCAGTGAATGCCACCCCCATATATGTGTATGCATCTGTATACTCCACAACCTCTTGCCCATATGTGAAAATAGGTGTTGATCTCCTGATTCACTGCGGTGTGGTGTTAAACACCATAACCTTGGTTTTACCAAGGTTTACAGACAGACCACTATCCTCTGCAAAGCTGTGTAGAGCATCCAAGTGTCGTTGCATACCCTCCTGTGAGTCAGATATCAAAACAATATCATCAGCGTATAACAACAATGGGATCCACGTCCCTGCCAACTCGGCCCCTCTATCACCCTCTGTGTCAATGTAATCAGACACCTCATCAACATACATACCAAATAGAGTAGGAGACAGTGGGCAGCCCTGTTTCACTCCAATAGTAGAGTGAACTAAATCAGATACCCCTTCTGGGGTGCAAACTCGTCCCACCACTGATCTGTACAAAGCCATAATCCCTCACATCAACTCTATGGGTACCCCCATCTCCTGTAGTCTGTGCATAAATCGAGCTCTCGGCACCATGTCAAATGCTTTGCGGAAGTCCACAAAGCTACAATAAATCCTCTTCCCGTGTGACCTTCCCTCTTCAATGATGGCTCTAAGTGTCAGAATATGATCAAGAGTGGAGAGACCCCTCCTGAAACCTTCCTGACCCTTTGCCCGCATACCCTCACCCTCTGCCCAATCACTCAAGTGCTGCTCAAGAATGGATGCATACAACCGTGCCAATGTGTGTCCAACCATAATAGTGCGGTAGTTTCCCGGCTCTATAGGATCCCCTGCCTTGAAGATAGGCACAATAGTAGACAATCTCCAAGTCTCAGGTAACCCTTCACACATGGCACGATTGAACAACACTGCAAGAACCTCCATCAACATATCCCTAGCATGAATAAAATGCTCCGCCACTAGACCGTCATGGTCATATGCCCTCCCGGTCCTCATCCTGTCAATGGCCCTCTGTACCATTCGAGCGGTAAAGAAAGTGCTCGTGGCTGGGCACGTCTGTGTAGGGCCCGGAAGGGGTTCCTGTCCAGGAACCATATATAGCGATGTCGCATACTGACCCCATACATCAGGTGAAGTAATCGTTCTGGCATTCAAGTCCCCTAGGAGAATGATATCACCATCCCTAGAGAACTCCCAAATATCATCATCTAGAAGAGAGAAAGGTGATTGCCCACTGGGTGCAGCATATACAGACGTACTGGGAGGGAAGTAACATATGGCAATGTATAAAAATCGACCTGTGTCAGCTCTCAGCCTCACCCACATATATCGAGCATCCTCATCTCTCCGTACGATATGTAGTAGTGGCTGCAACTCCTCTCTGAATAGCACTGCTACTCCTCCTAACCCTCTAGTCCCATGTCTCGATCTCGCGTTTAGCCTGTGGGCTGTCTCCCATCTATATCCCACCACATGCGGCATCAACTGTCCAGGGGGCCTGGTGGGTCTCTGAGAAGAAAACAATGTCTCTATCTTTGAAACTGTCCTCAAATGCACCAATGTCCAACCTCATAGATCCATTATAGTTCCAATATCTATCTATCTATCTATCTGTCTGTCTCTCTCTCTCTCTATCTATCTATCTATCTATCTATCTATCTATCTATCTATCTGTCTATCTATCTATCTATCTATGTGGTCCCATAGGTCTCGCACCGTCATGTAGTGCGTCGCTCGAGAATCACCACCCGACCATCTCTGTAGAAGGCTAGCTTTCCCTTCTCTCGTGCCGCTCTAATCTCTGGCATTGCCTCTCTCATATGCGCAAGCTGTGAGAGAGTGAGGTCATCGCCAAGGAAAACACCTGTCTTCTTGAGAATTGGCCTCTTCCTCAAGAATTCCTTCTTCTCTTCCAATGAAGGAAAGCGCAATATAAGAGCTCTCTCCTTTGAAGATTCTCCAAGGCCCTCGCTTTTCTTGCCTACTCTCCATGCCTTTATATGCAAAGGCTTCTCCATCCCCATCATGGATGTGAGAGTTTTGACCTCCTTTTCGACATCATTTATGTCCTTGAGGCCGATTACTCTCACATGTAGTGCCCTTGTCCGCCTTCTTTGTTCCTCTTCGAGGGTCATGTTGATAAGAGTAGGTGTACAAGGAGCTTCCTTACTTTTCCCTTTCTTAGCCACTTCAATCCATTTTTCGGCCTCTTGTACTTTCTTTTGCGTTTCGGATATGACTGCAGCCCATGACTTCTTCTCCTCATCTTCTTTGATGGTCCGTACCCGTTCTTTTATATCTTTCAGCTCCTCGATCACTGAAGGCTGAATTTCACCTTCTTCGAGAACAGGAGAGGCCACCACTTCCATCAACTGTTGTTCGAGGGTTGAGACTTTCCTTTTGAGTCTATCAATTTCGTCTCGCATCTCTTCTCGTTCTTCATTCCTTGACTTGAGCACGGCTCCTTTTTCTTTCACCGCTTCCGCTCTCCATTCCTTCATCTCTCTCTCAATATGCTTCAGCCGCTTATTAGTTCTCGTAAATGTAACTTTCGACGAAGGGGAAGCCATATGTGAGAGAGAGAGAGAGAGAGAGAGAGAGAGAGAGAGAGAGAGAGAGAGAGAGAGAGAGAGAGAGAGAGAGAGAGAGAGAGAGAGAGAGAGAGAGATTGGATCTAGTATGGTAATTCCAAACCCTAAACAATAGATTGGAACCCAAAAAACTGATGGAAACAGCAGCTCGGAACAATTCGTAACCCTAAATTTTGGTGGAAACAGCAGTTCAGCACCCAACACAGCAGTGCTGTATGGTCGAAATAAAACCCCAAGAGGGAGATGGGGGCACGAAGCAGTTCGAGAGGGGGTAATTTCTGTGTGGGAGACAGATACGAAATCCTAGCGAAGGTAGAGCGGATGATGAAATGAGCAAGAAATTAGGACAGCCTGAGCGTATACAGCAGAACAGCGCAGCATTGTGAAACCCTATCTGAGAAGCTCAGACCCTCGAAACCCTAACAGAGAGGCGCAGCCTGTCGAAACCCTAATAGAGAGAAGCGCAGACTGTCGAAACCCTAACAGAGAGAAGCGTAGCATTTCGAAACCCTAACACACACACACACAGAGAGAGAGAGAGAGAGAGAGAGAGAGAGAGAGAGAGAGAGAGAGAGAGAGAGAGAGAGAGAGAGAGAGAGAGAGAGAGAGAGAGAGAGAGAGAGAGAGAGAGAGAGAGAGAGAGAGAGAGAGAGAGAGAGATGAAATGATATATTAACCCCCTTAAGAGCGTAGCATTTTGAAACCCTAATTGAGAAGCTCAGACCCTCGAAACCCTAATTGAGAAGCTCAGACCCTCGAAACCCTAACAGAGAGAGAGGCGCAGCCTGTCGAAACCCTAACAGAGAGAAGCGCAGACTGTCGAAACCCTAACAGAGAGAAGCGCAGCATTTCGAAACCCTAACATAGAGAGAGAGAGAGAGAGAGAGAGAGAGAGAGAGAGAGAGAGAGAGAGAGAGAGAGAGAGAGAGAGAGAGAGAGAGAGAGAGAGAGAGAGAGAGAGAGAGAGAGAGAGAGAGAGAGAGAGAGAGAGAGAGATTTTATGTCTATTAAGAGGCAGAACTCGGCGTATGAGACAAATTAATGTACATGGGTGTGTCTTCTATCAATCCGAAAAGATAAAAGTGCTGAAAAAATTGGTAAAGCCGATATAAGGTATACGTAGTATGCATGTGGAGATGCCATGAAGGTGGGAGGGTGTATGGGGTGCTATATTTATGATAGTCTATATGCAAAAGGGTAGTACAAGCATGAGAATGCATTGAGGAGCTAACTATCTCCATCCTGTACTAGTGGGTGGGTGTAAGATGTGGTACATAGATGGAGGTGGAGTTAGGGTCGCAACGGGATCAACTAGTATCTGAGATCATTTCTCCTCCATGGCATGATTCTCAGGAGCCTAGATCTCTGCAATCGGGTGTCGGTGAAGTCTCGGGGCCCGATACCTATAGCATGGGGTCATCTCCTAGCTTGAGAGGTGTGAGCTTGTTGAAGAGTCATCCCTCTCGGTGTGTGAGTTGAGGGGTGAGGGCTGCTCCACGTTGTAGAACAAAGAAGTCAATGAGCTGACTCTATCTCCCTCATGTCTAGGCTACTGTGGTGGGCTTGAGTAGGGATTCTTTGTGACTCTTTATCTCTAGTATATGCAAAAGGGTAGTACAAGCACGAGAATGCATATGAGCAGCTAACTAGCTCCATCCTGTAGTAGTGGATGGGTGTAAGATGTAGTACATAGGAGGAGGTGGAGTCAGGGTAGCTCTGATGACTATAGTGGGATCAACTGGTATTTGGGATCGTCTCTCCTCCATGGCATGGTTGTTAGGAGCCTAGATCTCTGCAATCTGTTGTCGATGAAATCTTGGGGCCTGATATCCTGTAGCATGGGGTCGTCTCCTAGCTCGAGAGGTCTGAGCCTGTTGAAGAGTCATCTCTTTGTGTGTGAGTTGAGGGGGAAGGGCTGCTCCACATTGCAAAACAAAGAAGTCAATGAGCTGACTCTGTCTTCCTCTTGTTTGGGCTACTGGACTGGAGTAGGGATTCTCGCTGACTCTTTATCTCTAGTAAGAATCACCCGAGCTGTAGCTAATCTGTAGAGTCCATGATCTCTATGAGGGTGGGCTTCCCTGTAAACAGAGTTTCATATCTGCCTCTGATGTCATCATATGCCCTACATCTGCATAGAAAGTGCTCCTCATCCTCCATCTCTACTCTGCATATCCGCTCTTTTCTGGGAATGTCTACGGCTCTTCCCGACTCAATCTCTAGTCGGTGTGATGAGACCCTCAATTGGCCAATCGCTACCCTCGAGCTATGAGGCATGTAAGTATCCATGTAGCGTGGTCCTTAGATGAAACTGTCGGCTAGTATGTCTACGAACTTGTGTGATAGTCTCGATCCCATGTGTGGTGTGAGCCATGTCGAACTAATGTGGAGCCGCTCGAGATCTTGTTTGAGCATAATGTTCCTTTCACTACGGGGAGAGGTGGATGTGAGGTGAGTAGGGGTCATAGTGAAAGGGAGACAATCTGTCCATATCAAGTCTATGACTATCAAACCAAGCTCTAACCTGAGTGTACCAAGCTCTCTCATATCTTGACTCTTGTATTTGTATAGATGCCTCAAATGCTCTGCATGTGAGTCTCTCTGTAGGAGCTCCCTTATCCTCCGAATAAATCAGATAGTCTGGAATAGTGTATCTACTACCATTGGTGGTGCTGCTAGCTCTGCCTTGATGATGTCATGTAGCATTGATTATTTCCCGTGAAATAGTCGCGAGATCATACGTACTTGTGGCCTTTCAATCGCATTCCATTGGGTGACTATGAGGCGTGGCCGCAAATTGTCGGAGCATACATCATACCTGGCCTGACTAGTGTGTCAAAAAGCCACCCCTTCGTGCGAGGCTCCTAGAAATGTGCCCGGTGACATCTCTGCTCTAACATGGCTAAAGCTGCATATCCTTCTGTGAGTTTGTTGGTGGCTGCCTGCCATGCTAAAGGTGCCAGGTAAGCTCGTGAATGTGACTCCGAGGTAGACATAGGAAGTGACCACCTCTATCGTCTATGTGTCGGTCTGGAAGATGTGAATCTTGTTGCATTCCTCACCATGGAAGACGTGTGGAAGATCATGACCTTGGTCTTGCGAAGGTTTACTGTCAAGTCCCTCTGTGTACAAAACGTGTCTAGGGCAGCCAAGTGGTGTTGTAATCCCTTCAGTGACTTTGAAATCAATACAATGTGATCGGCATATAATAAAATGTGGACATGTGTACCTATGAGGTCTGCATCCCCACCAGCTCGGAGAATGAAGTCCTCAATCTCATCAATGTAAAGACCAAATAGAGCAAGGGAGAGTTGGCAGCCTTGCTTAACATCGATGGTGCTAGCAATGGCCTCAGATAAACCTCTTGGACACTGTACCCTCCCAGTCACCTGCTCATAAGTGCATAGATGGTCCAAATCCTCTCTAGTGGTACTCCCAAGCTCTGCAGGCATCGGAAGAGCCTCTCTCGTGGCACTGTATCAACAGCCTTATGAAAGTTCACAAAGCAACTCTCTAATCTCCTCTTCCACACCTTTGCCCCATCCATAGTTAGTAAGGTACGATCCGTACGATTAGTACGGTACGTATTAGTACGGTACTACGCACGTACCTTAAGATTTGGGGCTTCCCGTACGGAATTCGTACGTTCATAAGGTACGAGTTTTTTTTTTGGGCTAAAAAATTATATATTTCCTCTTTAACATGATAAACATCATGTTTATGAGTAAAATGCATCAAAATGTTTATGAGATTGGAAGCTCTCTGCATGTGAAAATCAGGGAAATGAGAATCCATTGAGGCCTAGTCAGGTTTTGAAAGTAAAAAAAAAATTGGTATGAAATCGTACGGTACATACAGATACGTACGGATCGAAAGGTACTTACGGATATATCCGTACGAGTACGAATACCAACTATGGCCCCATCCATGAGGTATCGCAGAATGAAGATGTGATCAATAGTGGAGAAAGTCCATCGAAAACGTGCCTGGCCTCGTGCCCGTAGCCCTAGAGTCTCTGCATATGAGCTGAGCTCGGCTTCAAGTATGCATGTGTATAGTTCGGCCATGTTGTGGCCAATCATGATGGTCTTGTAGTTCCGTGGGTCCAAGGTATCGCGAGATTTTTGGATAGGCACAATGGTGTGCCTAATCTACTCCTCTGGGAAGCCCTCCCCTATAGCCGGGTTGAAGACATGTGCAATCAACACGGCTATAGTGGAAACTGCTTATATGAGATGCTCTCTCTGCAATCGTGTGTGGTATGCGGAATGTCCATGTCCTAGTCGTCCCATGGCCCTCTTAAGCACCCTTGATGTGAAGAGAGAAGAACTAGTAGGGTGAGGCAGAGTGAGGCTGCCCAAGTACCTCATATAATCTCTCAGCATAGTCATGCCATGTATGTGGGTCCCCAATGGGTGTGGTCGGGCGTGGCTCTCGTAGGATATGCCATGCTGCAAAATTGTCCATACTCATAAAGAGGCGGTATAGCTCAAGTTCCTCTGCCTCCTCAAAGGCTCGCCTCTTCAGATGCGTGAGGGTTTTCATCCTTCTCTTGGCTTCTCTCTCTGTGATCTCTCCCAATGCTCACTGAGTTCGTAGGTGGCGGTAGAGATCTTTGCATTCCTCATCATACTAGCGATGTTGTGGCACAGTCTTGCGAAGAGGTGTGTGACTAGAGTGGGTTTTATGTGGGAAGGAGAGTGGGTTGTGTGTGGGAAGGGGAAGGAGATGACAACTGATGTATGAAGGATTGATGCTATCTCTGAGGTGAGTAGGGGTAGTCGAGTGTCAAGATTAAGAACGAGAAGATCCTTCTTAACTTGAGCTTCATATGTGGGCTAGCTCGTGTGTGAAGTGGATGGTGGTGTGTGGGGTGCGTGTTGTGGGTGTGTGGGGGTGTCTCCCTTGAGGGAGAGTGCGAGGTATGTGTGATCGGCTCTAATGGGTATGGATGGGATGGTGAATGGGGTGAGTCTGTGGGTGGCCTCCCTGGATCCCATGATGTAATCTACTATATTTCCCTTGCTGTCTGTGATTGGGTGTGGTATGCATGTCAATCCTCATGAGGTAGGCCACTGACCCATCCTGTTATAAGCAACGAGATTATGTCGAGAGCCTAGTCCGAGTAGATGAGCACCATAGTGAGTGTGTAGGGTCCGTTGAAGCTCGAGCTATATGGTAGATAGTATTTGTGGGTCCTCTGGGTCAAATGTCTCACACTAATCATTGCCCTTCCTAACATTGAAGTCTCCCATAAGGAAGACTTCCCCCAATGGAGAGTACTCTAATCTCCTCTGACAAGTAGGTGTATGGTGAGTCCTCTGGTGAGTCCTCTCGATCTATCGTAATGAACTCTAGAAGTACCCATTTTCCAAAGTATTTAAGTTCCCTTCACTTTTTCAAAGTATGATGACACATACGAAGCAAAATAGTGGTATCACACATCATTCATCATCCGGAAGCACTTTGATGAACAACCAATGTCAGTACGTATCTATTCCTTAAATTTTGCAAAATCATGTAAAAATTCATTATGATTCTTGAAGAATGCATAATATAACAAGGTCTAGAACAAACTCGGGAAAAAAAAACATATTTTAATGCACAAAAATCGTTCCTAGAGTTTTAAATTGCGATTGAGATTTTTACAATAAAAAGTAAAATAAAAATTGCACAAAATTTGTTCCTAGAGAAAATAAATTGCGACTGAGATTTTTACGAATAAATTACCTATGAATGTACACATACAAGATTTTACATAGTTTGCCTTCATCCTTCTATACATTGTCTGAAATGTATGGAAAATAGATAGTCTTCTCCAACAAACACTTGGTCTCCAAGTAGGTTAACCGAAGCCAACAATCCTCTCTATCTTGCAGGATGATACTTCAGGAAACAAATACAAGAATGTGCCTTGCTGAAAGATAAGTGTGGAAGCCTGTGTCACTTCTCCATATAAATGGAGAAAGGCAACACTTGGTCACAAATTGATAATCAACATTGAAGAGTCCTTGAAAGGCTACACTTGGTCACCAAATTGATAATCAACAGTCCTTGAAATATATAAGGCGGGGGAAGAGTAATATGTAAGATATGCACTGAGTACTCCCTAAAAACCTATGCGTTAATCAAGGGTTGATAAATAGCCTATGCAAATTTGTTAGATTTCGGGGAGATTCAATGCTTAGGAAGAGTAATTCAGTGCTTGTTTAAATAGAGATCAGGCACTTGTGGGAAAGAACTCACGATTCTTTTCATACATACATGATGAAAAGCTAAACTTATCCTCCAATAAGGTTAGTGTTCATATGCAGTGTCGATTGCGGTCAGACTGTTTTGTGAAAGTTCCTTTTTATGCACTTTTAATTTAATTATCTGTTTGTATGTTTTCTAGGTATGCAGGAGGTAGGGAAAGGATAACCCCACAAGAACTAGAAATTGGAAAGCAGTGGTTGAACGATAATTTCTTCCTGATCAGGTGATATGTGTGCACATAACATGTATTTTCTAATGCTGATTATGATGTTTGCATGGTGCTGTCCGCTTTGTAATTTCAAATGTGTGAATGCAAAGACCTTTTGGCATATGACAAAATATGAAAGAACCTGATGGTAGATTAATGGAAAACTAACTAAATGTGTGAATGCAAAGACCTTTTGGCATATGACAAAATATGAAAGAACCTGATGGTAGATTAATGGAAAACTAACTTGAAATTACGCATTCAGATGTGAGGACAAAGAACTTCCATCAGTGGATTGGGTACTCCGCCTCGCAAAATCTGCAGTAATGAGACATGGAATACGTGGACTCGTGATAGATCCATACAATGAATTAGATCACGGTCGTGACAGCCACCAGTGCGTACTTCATTTCTCCTACGATTGGATCTCAAAGTAATTACTGTTTCATAAATGCTGGATGTGATTTGCTGCTTTTGTCAGAACGGAGACGGAATATGTTAGTAAAATGCTTACAAAAATAAAGCGTTTTGCTCAACATAATGGGTGCCATGTCTGGTTCGTTGCTCATCCAAGACAGGTAAGAGCTTCATTTGTTCAGAATTGAAATTATTTACTGCATATCTTGTATGTTTTAACTTCTTCAAACAAGCAGCTGCAATACTGGCAAGGAGAGGCACCTAACCTATATGATGTCAGCGGTAGCGCACACTTCATCAACAAATGTGACAATGGCGTTGTTATACACCGCAATCGAGATCCCTCCAGAGCCCCCCTTGATCAAGTGGAGGTAGTTTAATGTACTGGCATTTTTCATTTTGTTTCAGGCGCCAGTGAGATTCATGTTAAGATGTTAGGATTGCATTATACAATCTGCAGGTTCTCATTAAAAAGGCTCGCAATAAAGCGTCTGGCTCCCTTGGTTCAGCCGTCCTCTCCTATGACCGGTTTGCATATTTCGTCTCGTCATATTTGGATAATATAATGACATCGCAGCTGTCTAGCTTACGAACAGTGCTGTGAATGCAGGGTCACAGGCTTATATTCAGACATTGCCCGAAAATAATTATGACTAGGCTTCTTTAACGCGTTTGTCCTTACTTCCCCTTCTGTCAAAATTATTGATCCCAAATTTTGCAACTTTTTTTCCACCGTAATGGAGAAGGGAGGCTAGGCAGCCTACCCCTCCGCTTTAACTTTGAAACTACAACTGTACAGTTTTTATCATTGATCTTCACTAATTTATTTCTCCCACTAATTTATTTCAATTGCGTATTCTTCACTAATTTATTTCTCCGATTTCTTTGTAAACCGCCGATTTCTTAGCTTTGTAAAGTCACTGAGATTTACTGTTTGTGAAAAACCACATCGTCATATCAATGCACCAAATATTATTATTTTCCGCACCCTGTTCTCAGTAGCACTTAAACACATGGGCTAGGAATTAACCTCGGTTCACCCCAATAATTAAGACTTCTTCCTGAAGGTTGCGGATGGTGGAGTAACACACACACAGACACACACGAGAGAGAGAGAGAGAGAGAGAGAGAGAGAGAGAGAGAGAGAGAGAGAGAGAGAGAGAGAGAGAGAGAGAGAGAGAGAGAGAGAGAGAGAGAGAGAGAGAGAGAGAGAGAGAGAGAGAGAGAGAGAGAGAGAGAGAGAGAGAGAGAGAGTTTCAGCGTCTATAAAAAGACCGAACTCGACCTATGAGATAGAGTCAATGTACTTGATTTGTCTCCAAACAAACAGAAAGATAAAGTGTGATGAAAATAAAAACTGATGTAGAGAGAGAGAGAGAGAGAGAGAGAGAGAGAGAGAGAGAGAGAGAGAGAGAGAGAGAGAGAGAGAGAGAGAGAGAGAGAGAGAGAGAGAGAGAGAGACTCAGTGTCTATAAAAAGGCAGAACTCGAATTATGAGATAGAGTAAATGTACTTAATTTCTCCGATCAAACCGAAAGATAAAGAGTGATGAAAATAAAAACAAATGTGCAAAGAGAGAGAGAGAGAGAGAGAGAGAGAGAGAGAGAGAGAGAGAGAGAGAGAGAGAGAGAGATTCAACGTCTATAAAAAGACCGAACTCGACCTATGAGATAGAGTGAGTGTGCTTAATTTGTCTCCAATGAAGCAGAAAGATAAAGAGTGGATATATATATATATATATATATATATATATATATATATATATATATATATATATATATATATATATATATATATATATATATATATATATATTCAACGTCTGTAAAAAGACCGAACTCGACCTATGAGATAGAGTCAGTATACTTAATTTGTCTCCAATCAAGCAGAAAGATAAAGAGTGATGAAAATAAAAACTGATGTGCAGAGAGAGAGAGAGAGAGAGAGAGAGAGAAAGAGAGAGAGATTCAACACTGTTAGAAGGCTGAACTCGACTTATGAGACAGAGTCAATGTACATAGTTTTGTCTCGAATCACAGAGAAAGATAAAGAGTGATGAAAATAAAATCTGATGTGGAGAGAGAGAGAGAGAGAGAGAGAGAGAGAGAGAGAGAGAGAGAGAGAGAGAGAGAGAGAGAGAGAGAGAGAGAGAGAGAGGAGAGAGAGAGAGAGAGAGAGAGAGAGAGAGAGAGAGAGAGAGAGAGAGGGGGAGGAGGAGGGGGGGAGGGAGGGAGGGAGGGGGGAGGGAGAGAGGAGAGAGAGAGAGGAGAGAGAGAGAGAGAGAAGAGGGAGAGAGAGAGAGAGAGAGAGGAGAGAGAGAGAGAGAGAGAGAGAGAGAGAGAGAGAGAGAGAGAGAGAGAGAGAGAGAGAGAGAGAGATTCAACACTGTTAGAATGCTGAACTCGACTTATGAGACAGAGT
>MU264489.1:0-25876 GCA_020310875.1 Ceratopteris richardii
AAGGTGTTGGCAGTGCAACCGATAGTAGCTACAAACATTGACACAGAGGACACATGTGAAAGGAAATGCTTGAAGTCTAGGGGACTAGACCCATTATTTTTCAAAGAAAGATGTTCATGATCATTTGGTCAAATCATCAATAGCAATTCTTATCACTCTTGTGAAATATGTAATATAGAAAACCCCAATTTGGTCACAAGTCACTCCATTCTATGCAAGCCAAGGAGTCCTCTAGCTTGAGGAGCTTAGATAGAATGCTCATACAGAATTTTGTATTTTGTGGACATCATTTGGATCTCCAAATGACCCTTACTTTAACTAGGCCGGACATTAGGTTTGAAACCACTGAAAACTTGTCAAAAGACTATAAAAAGAGCTAGAGAGCTCTATTTTGGGGTTAGTTTGTTTGAGGTTAGCTAGTGTGATCAAGTTTTGTAAGAGCAACTCTTGAGCAATACAAGTGTGATTCTCACCTTTCATTGTGTCTCTCTTGTCTCTACCATGTGTGTGTGCACTTGTGTGCTTCTCACCTTCACCTTCACACACATCACTCGTTAACTATTTTCACATAATCCTACCTCTTCCATGATGGAGTATATCCACTCCTAGTTGTAGCAGAAGAATGATAGGCCCTTCCTAGGACCAAATAGTTCACTACCATAGCCCTCCAAAAATTAGATTGATCTCTAAGCCTGAAGAATGAACCTATGAAATTTTGCATAGTACTTGAGGTAGTTGTAGATTTGAATTAAAAAATGCCCTCCAAATGATCCTGAATTTTCTCCATTCATTAGGTGAGTAAAGAGCTAAGGAAACTCGTGGAAACGTTGTTGTATATCCTACCAAAAAGTGTGAGTGATGTGGCACTTCAATTTAGCATGAGTTCCCACACTTGAGATTGCTAGAAATCTAACACTTCCCCTCAAGGTCAAGTGTTATTCTCCATTGATCTCCTTCAAGTTGAGGTTGATCTTGAACTTCTCCAACTTACTTGCATCCATAAACTTGGTCATGATATGTGCTAGCTGATCCTTGGTGTTGATGTACTTGATGTCCAATTCTTTTGCTAGTACCTTCTCTCTGATGAAGTGATAATGGATCTCTATGTGCTTGCTTCTTGCGTGGAACATAGGGTTGCTTGCTAGATGAATGCTTGAAATGTTATCTCCAAATAGACTAAACTCTTTGACCTTCACATCCAAGTCTTTGAAGATCTTCTTGATCCACATGATGTCACATGTAGCAAGTGCTAAAATTCTATACTCAGCCTCAGTAGATGATAATTGAACTGTAGGTTTCTTCTTGGACATCCATGAAATGAATCTTTGACCTAGCATGGAGACATAGCCACGTGCTCCTTCTATGCTCCTTTCAACTAGCCCAATCAGCATCACTAAACCCTTGAGGTTTTGATCCATCTCCATAAGGGTAGTACAACGCTTGGTTGATAGTGTGATTGATGTACCTAGGCACTCTCTTGGCTGCATTCATATGAACATCAGTTGGTGAATTTAGAAATTGAGAAAGGACTCCTAAAACATAAGACAAGTCAAGTCTTGTGATGCTAGCATAATTAAGGCTTCCAATTATGCTTCTATATGCTGAAATATCTTCAAGAGGTTTTCCTTCACCTACACATAACTTAGTGTTTGGATCCACATGTTGTGCGAGTTGCTTACGTCCACTCATACCATACTTATAAAGTACATCGAGCAAGAATTTCCTTTGAGCAAGGTAAATGCCATTTTCCACATAAATGACTTCAATCCCAAGAAAGTATTTAAGAACTCCAAGATCTAAAACCTTGAATATATTTTTAAGCTTTGCCTTGATCCATGTGATACCGGCATCGTCAGTTCCTCTTATAATCAATTCATCTACATATATGCATATATGCATACATAGACAACTAGTTGTCCTCCCTTCTTGAGGTATAGGGAGGGATCTCCATCACTTGGCTTGTATCCACACCTACACAAATACTCCAAAAGCCTTTGATTTCATGCCCTAGGAGCTTGCTTTAAACCATACAATGCTTTTCTAATTTTACAAACAAAATGTGAATATTTAGGGTTCTCAAAACCTAATGGTTAAGTCATGTAGACTGTGGCCTACAAATCACCATTAAAAAAAGCATTCTTTATATCCAATTGATATATTGGCCACCTCCTAGATGTGGAAATCCTAATGATTGCCCTAACTGTGGTCATCTTTGCAGCCGGACTGAATATTCTTCATAATCAATCCCATAGGTCTGAGCAAATCCTTTTGCCACAAGCCTTGCTTTGTACCTAGCTACTAAATCATCAGAATTTCTCTTCACTTTATAGACCCATTTGTTACCAATTACCTTCATCCCTTCTTGTGTTGTAACTAGACTCCATGTGTTGTTGTCTTCAAGGGCTTTGTAATCTTGTTCCATAGCTTCTTGGCACTCCTTTGTGTCTTTGGCCTCCATAGGTAGAAGGTTCATGATCTTTGATAACCTTGGTCATGAAAGCATAATGCCTAGAAATTTAACTATCATAGACAAGCCTTGAGATTGTATGTTTTACCCTTGTTGACCTCCTTTCTTCTCCTTTTGGTGGAATGAACCTTCTTTGCCTAGGCCTTGGTTTTTGCTTTTGATGTAGCTCCCTCTTCTATAATAGGTTCTTCAAAGTCTTCAACTTCATATCCATTTTCATCAAGCTCTACCAATCTTGCCTTTCCTTTATTGGCTGATTGATGGGCTCATTGCATGCTTGAACTTCTTTGTATGCTTGGACCATTGATTTTCAAGCTATCTTAAAACCTAGCTTCATATCGCTTCTCTGCCTTTTCAATATCTTCATCCTGCAATGGAACTTTGTAAGCATACCATGGTTTGATTTCATCAAACACTACATCTCTAAATACCTTTTACTCCTTTGTATTAGGATTGTAGCACCTATAACCTTTTTTCTCCATAGCATAACCAATAAACATACATCTTTTGGCCCTTGCATCCATCTTACCTCTTGGGCACATGTGTGTCGCATACACACCCAAAGATTCTACTGTGTGAAAGATCTGGTTTCCTTCCATTCCATGCCTCCTCAGGTGTCATGTCATGTACTCTTGATGTGAGACACCTATTCATCAAGTACACAACAGTAGATACAACATCTGCCTGATATGTTAAAGGCACATTCATTTCATTTAACATACTCCTAGCAATCTCAACAATATAACTATTCTTCCTCTCTACCACCCAATTTTTTTGGGGAATATACCTGCAAGCAATTTGCCTCCTTATCCCTTGGTCCTACAAGAAATCATAAAAGTCATGGGAGAAGTATTCTCTCCCTCCATTAGACCTTAGGGTTTTGATGTAGCAAAGTGTCTCCTTCTCAACTTGTGCCTTGAATCTTTTGAATACCTCAAACACAATTGTTAAGGTAGAGTACAACCTTTCTAAACACTCCCAAACCTTCCTAGATGTATCTAGGTCTTGGATATGACCTATCATGGACTTGCTTATGTGTTGAGAAAGAATGAAGATCAATCTCCTATTCCTTTCTTCCCATTCTCTAATGGATCTCCGTTGCTTCTGAGTAGGTGTATGTGGATCTATGTATGGCTTCACCTTAGTACCAGTCACCAACCCCAAAAACCCTTTCACATGAGGAAGTTAGAGATTCTATACTTCCAAGGTTGGTAATTGTTATTTTCAAGCTTCTCAATCAAAGAATTATAGTCTTCCATTGTGTATGAGACTATAAGTGGATCCTAATCCCTCCTTGTATTGTGATAAATGCGAGAAAGAATGTATGTTACCTTCCCACAAGAGTCTCCACTTGTCGTGAACTTTCGATGATGATAGAAGCTCCCCCTTACTTCAAATCCTTCTTAAAATCTTCCTGATCTTTGCTTTCATCCTTGGCCCTCAAGCAAATTCAAGGCCTCCTCTTGATGTCCTCAATTCTCAATGATGAGCTCTAATATTAGTAATGGAGTACATCCACTCCTAGTTGCAGCAGTAATTGTTATAAGAGGAGGTCAACGTGTTGTTTAGGGCATCATCAACATCCTTATCATCATATTTTTAGAATCCTATGAGAAATAGTAAACATACTCTAGGCCATTGACATCTAAAAGAAACCTTCTCTTGTGGCATCAAAATTCGAGTTGAGCTCATTTTACCTTTGAGTGCATTATAACAAAAACAATGTAGAAAAATTGATTCTTTTATGCCCAAAATTTTATAGTTATTGGTTCATCAATACAGGTTCCTCGATGTCTACTACACACCTAGCAGGGATTGATTTGATGTCTAAACTTTTTTAGAGAAAAAAAATCAGTTTCTACATTATTGTATTATCATCTTGGCTAAAAGCAATGATGTAATTTGTATGTGGGCTATTGAGGATAAGTTGGATGGTTCTAACAACCAATGATGGCCATACACGTTGTGTCATGTATTGGTAGCAAAAGGCTTGTGGAACATTATGGATTTTGTTGAAATACATGCATCCTCCTACACCTTCAAAAACTATGATAATATTTGATACATGTGGCGTTGAAGATAAGGTTTTCCCAGACATACTCTGGTTCCTAGTGCATGTACAATACAAGAGATTTTTTTGGTATGGAAGAGATACACACACGCATGCATTTACTACTTTGCATGTTAACTCAAGCCAAAGATGCTTGAGATACTTTGACCATAGCATACTAGGCAAGAAATGAGGCTCATGTTTCTTAGCTTTAGAAACGTTTGAGAGTGAGCATATGAGTGAAGGATTCTCAATGGACACTTTTTTGATGAAGAGCATGGATCTTAATGAGTGATCAATTTCTACATATGTAATCTTGAAAAATAGTTCAATTCTGTAGACTATTCTTAATGGTCTTTAAGATTCTTATCAAGAATTTTATTCTACTCTTCATTTGATGATGCAAGGCAATCGAAATGTCATAAGGTTTGAGGAGGAAGTCTATGTTTTACTATAGGAAGATTGATTTAGAGAAAAGACTTCAACAAGGCACGTTGCACATCAAGCTTTCTTGGATAGTCTTAAAGGAAAATATAGCTCATCTACTAGTAAGAAGAACTCTATTAATGCTACAAAATAATAAAAAAAGGAAGATAAATTTGACAAAAAAATAAGAAATGAGAAAACATTTATGCAAATATTACAAGGAAAATGATCATGTCATTTAGAGTTCGTAAAGTGTCTACCAAAGGAGGCTGTAATGGTTTTAGTAGAAATTTATAAACCTAAAATAAAGTTTGATGATCTTGTTTAGATGAAGAATGGACACTTACTACTCACTGAAGTTATGAACCAAAGTCTTCTAGAGTAGGATACATCTATAGTAGACTATGATGTTTCATATTTTGATAGTGGTGTACCTAAACACATTATCTTGAAGCATAGTTTCTTCACTTTACTTAGGCATGGTCCAACATATAATAACCATGAAATATCCTTACAAATTCTCTTATTCTCTCATGAGAGTTAGAAAGTTTATTCTTGATAACAGAAAACTAAAACTTCCCTAAACAAATTTGAAGTAGCAAATAAGACTACAACCTCCAAGAGAGACTACATAGGACCTTGATTGAACACATAGAGAGAGAGAGACCATCAATGAAGGTTACAAAGTATCTATCAGCTATCATTTGAATTCTTCATTGTGGGTCCCCAACATATTTATCCTCTTGAAATGGTCACCTAATTTGCTTACCAAAGCGGCAAGCTTCACAAAAGTATCTATGCACCAAAGGAAGTGGATGATAGCTCACATAATTACTCCTCTTAAATGGCTACCTAATTTGCTTACCAAAGCGGCAAGCTTCACAAAACTTAATGAAATTTTGATTTTGTAGGTTTGATAATAGTAATAACCTCTTCTTCTCCATGTCTTTTAACATCTAAGTATAGATATGTCCGTACCTCTTATGCCAAAGATCCAATTTTTTACCCTCATCACTTCCATATGTGAATCAGATTGTGTGGTTGACATTTGGCTTCACATTGAATGTGAATAGCCTTCCCTATGTTCTTGCTTTGGCTACCAATTTGTATCCTTGTTTAGGTTTTATAAAAACTATCCTTCCTCATTGAACTTTTGGAGCTCCTCTTTCAACAATTTGACCCAAAGAAACAAGATTACTTGTAATTATGGGAATAGGACAACATATTTTAGACACTTAGTGATATGAGAGACACCCAACATAATATCACCTATATGTGTAATGACATGGGGACTATCGTCACGTGTCTCTAGATGCCCCCATTTTGATGGTACGTGCATAATTGAGAAGAAGTCTTTGTTGTAGCTCATGTTATTGCTACATCCACTATCAATTTTCCATATGTTTGATCCTTGTGTTCTATAATCACTCATTTGCATCATGGCTAACATGATTTCATACATGTTTGAAGAAGAAGCATAGTTACCTTGCCCTCTACATGATGATATTCCCTTTTCTTTGATGATCCCTTGCATAGTGGCCATACTTTCCATTTATGTAGAGTCCAAGTGAGTTGTTTTGTCTTAAGCTTGTTGGGAAAGATGGATGGGCACCTCAAGAAATGAGTTGGTACTGCTAATCCCTACTTTGTGCCTCCCTTCTTTCACTTAAAAGTTGTGTTGTAGGCCCTTTAGCTTTCCAATGACACTAAATAAGTTCCGATGTGCTTTGGAGATGATGCTTCAAACCATTTGACCAAAATAGATAAGTTTGCAACTAGCTAGATACCAAAAACTTATTATTTTGGTCTTGGTACCTACTGGATGTTTTGCGCAGTACTCACACTACAGTAGCAATCATAAAACTTCCTTTTGAGGGTATGTGATTAACTTAGAGAGTTAATGTTTCCAAGTGAAATCACTTAAAATGATTGACTATACACAGAACAATGTCTTTAGCAAGTAGAAGCTTACCCCTGACTTTTTAGGAGATGTGCAGAGAATGAACAGTGACTGCTTCGAGAGGCTTTTCTCCCAATTTCCTAGATTAAATATTTTCAAACTTTGTCAGCTTGAAGTAGACTTTCCACTTGTTCCAACAAGCTATAGATCATGGAAAAAGGATAATAATGCATTGCGATATGATAAACACAAGTACACTGTTCTAAGAGACAATGGCAAAAAAATCAAAAGAGATACTAAGTGATGTATATGTATTATAGAACATGATTTTACAAAATCATTGGCAATGGAATAATGCCAATGATTGTGAGGTGACTGAGAAATGAGATGTGCTACTCAACCTCTACAAATGATCAATGAATGGATCTCAAAGGGAGTGTTTTTGGCCATGGGTTTTCCACGTACATTTATAGAGAGATTCTTCAATTTGAATTTGAAATTCAAATGATCTTTCACCTAAAATGTTCTTCCTCTAAATGTGGAGATATTCTCTCATGAGAATTCATGGCTTATTTGTTCTCCTAACTCTATGAGTTTAGTGTCTTTACAAGATTACTCTAAGTCAACTGAATTTTACAAAAGTCACTGGTAAAAATCCATAAGCAATGGTTCATATGATCTTCAAGGATTTGCAAATAACTTCTTCAATGCCTAGCCAAGCATGAAGGCTTGACATTTGCACCAATAGCTCCTCCTCAAGCCAAAAAACTTGGCTTGGTCTTCTTTATGAATCTTCTTGAATGTTATGCAATCCAATCATAGCTTCAAACCTCCAAAGTTTAGTACCATCAAGTGCTTTGGTCAATAAATCTACACATTGCATATTAGTGGATGCATATGGAAGTTGAATCTCCTTGCTCAAGAGGTTCTCTCTCACATAGTGGTAGTGACCTTCTATATGCTTGGTTCTCGCATGATAGATAGTATTTGTTGCAAGATGTAAAGAGCTTGTATTATCATAGGTGAATGAGTATGAAGTCCCAAATGTGAGTAGAGTAATCTAATCCATATGGCTTCTTGAGTAGCAATGGCTAATCTTCTGTATTCAGCCTTTATTGAGGATAAAGCAATAGTAGGTTGCATCTTGAAATACCATGAAATGGGGAGCTTATCACTTGCAAAAGAAAGATAACCTGAGGTACTCCTTCTATCATCCTTATAACCTACCCAATCTGCATCTGAATAAAGTTTAATGTCCAAATCTAATCTATACAGAAAATATAAGCCTTGATTTTGAGTACCCTTGAGATACTTCAAAATCCTCTTGGCAGCTTCCAAGTGAGGTGCTCTAGGTTTATGAATGAATGGACTTAAGACACTTACTCCATAAGCAATATCAATCCTTGTCAATGTAGCATAGTTTAGACTTCCTACTATGCTTTGATATCGTGCAATATTTTCAAGCACATCACCTTCGTGAGCACTTAATTTTTGGTTTACCTCCATAGGAGTGCTAGCTATCTTGGCATTCTCCAAGCGGAACTTCTTCAACATGTCTTGCACATACTTTATTTGAGTAATATAAATTGCATAATTTGTATAGACTAACTCAAGTCCAAGAAAATACTTTAGTGACCCTAGATCACCGATTTTGAACTCCTGCATCATTTGGTTCTTGATTTGCTTGATGCCATTGGCATGACTACAAGTAAGTATGATATCATCAACATACACACATAGGTATATCACCACTGAATTACTTCTCTTGACAAACAAAGAAGTATCTGCTTTGCTAATGATGAATCCTTGGGCTTGAAGATAGGTAGTCAACCTATGATTCCATGCCCTAGGTGCTTGCTTCAATCCATAAAGAGCTTTGTTTAGTTTGCACACATAATTTACTTTACTTGAGTCTTCATAACCAGGAGGTTGAGCCATGTACACCTCCTTTGAAATCGAGCCATTAAGGAAAACATTTTTTACATCCAATTAGTACATATTCCAATTCCTTGATGGAGCCACACTTACCAATACTCTGATGGTTGGCATTTTGGCCATAGGTGAGAAGGTCTCTTCATAATCAAATCCTTGGGTTTGTGCAAAAGCCCTAGCCTCAAGTCTAGCTTTATACGTTTTTATTGATCCATCTGAATTTCTCTTATTTTGTAAATCCATCTAGAACCAATTACTTTCATTGATTCCTTCTTTGGCACTAGCTCTCAAGTATCATTCTCCTTGAGTGCTTCTACTTCTTCATCCATAGCTTCCTTGCATTCTGCCTTAGTCTTTGCTTCTTCATATGAAGTAGGTTCTTCAAATGATAAATCCTTAGCAAGATAAATGGAGTGCTTAGTAACTAAGGAAGTGTCATACCCATATCTGATTGGCTTCTTGCTCTCCATTTTTGATCTTCTAATTGGTTGGTTGGATGATTCAGGTATGTCTTCCAATCTCTTCATCTTGACCTTGTCGATTGATTCCATGCCTTTAATTCTTCTAGGTTGATGATGTTTTTCATCATCTAATTTGATGTCTTCAACCTAGTTTGGCCCCTCCTTGGTGAGGCTTGGAAACTCCTCTTCCAAGTCATATGGAAACTTAACTTTCCTGCATTCACTTTCAAACCAAGAATCATTCTCATCAAACACAACATCGCTATTGATCATAAATCATTTGTTGGATGGATTATACAAACTGTATCCTTTCTTATTTAAATGATACCCTATGAAGATGCTCTTCTCCGCCTTAGGGTCTAACTTACCTCTGATCTCAGATGGAACATGCACATAATCAACACATCCAAAGATTCTACAATAATCAAGTGATGGCCTTCTACCATGCCATGCTTCATATGAGGTCATCCCATCAAGTGATTTGGATGGCAACCTGTTAGTAAGATAAGTGGCAGCAGATACACTTTTTGCCCATGAGTAATTAGGTAAACTTTTTTCATTTGCCATTGATCTAGCCATTTCAACAATGAATCTATTTCTCCTTTCTGCTACCCAATTTTGCTCAGGGGTATACCTGGTTGTAATTTCCCTTTTGATTCCTCTATCCTACAAGAATGCATCAAATTCATTTGAGAAGTACTCACCTCCTCCATGTGCCTTAGTCTCTTTAGGCTTATTCCTCTTTGGTTTTCCACAAGTGCAAAATACTTCTTAAAGCAACTGAACACTTCATCTTTGTGCTTCATAAAATATAAGATAGTTCACCTACTCAAATCATCAATGAAAGACACATAATACCTTGAGCCAGAAATTGAAGGATCCTTGCTTGGTCCCCACACATCTTGGTGGACAAGTTCCAAGTAATCCTCATGCATGTAGCCTTTCTTTGAGAAGGGTAACCTATGTTATTTACCAAACTCACATGCACCACATTTATAGATCATGTGCTGCTTGGATACGTTAGGTATCCCAAGCACACATTGATCTCTACATATTTGCATTAATGTTCTCCCACCAATATGCCCTAATCTTTTTATGCCAAATCTCAACCTCTAATAATGTTTGATCTTTGTAATTATAAAGTGCAATATTCCTTGTATCTTCAAGTTCAAATGTAAATAACCTACCTGTCTTTTCTCCCTTGGCAATTCTCTTGAATCCATGTTGGGGATCCTCCACAAATGCTCCATATTTGTTGAAACCTAACTTTCAAACCCTTTTCCACAATCTTTCCAACACTCATCAAATTCTTGGTGATTGTAGGTACATATAGAACCCTGCTCAACAGATTTCTATTCTCATCAGAGGTTTTGACATTTTCTACCTTGACCACTGAATGCTTGTGTCAATCCTATTTGCACTTGGTGCTTTCCCTTAGGTTTCTCAAGGTAAGAGAGAAGAGCTACATTTTTTGCCACATGGTTTCAACATCCTGAGTCAATATAGAAGAGATGTTCATCATTTATACCTTGCTTTGAAGTCATGTTCATAATCAAAAGAGAGTCCTCTTGATCCTCTGTGTAATTGTTGTAGTCTTTCCTTGATTTGTAGCCTCCTCGATAGTAGTTGTTGTTGTTGCCTTGATTATGGTTGAACCTTCCTCTTGATTGTGTGTAGCCACCTCTTTGATATCCTCTTCCTCTCTGATTCTTGTAGTTCCTGTAGCACTCATATGTATTGTGATTAGACAATCCACTTATGTTGCATGGGGAAGAGTTGAAGGGTCTTCCCTACCTTGCTTACCTCCTCTGCCCCTACCTCTTGAGTTTCTACCTCTTCTACATAATTTTCTTCAGAAGTAGTACCTTCCTCTTCTATCTTTTTTCTTTCCCTTTCTCTTTAGATGTGCCTTTATCTATGTATAGGGTAGAAGAGTTATTACCTCTTGATGAATCTCCATTTTTGTTGGGCTTGGCTTCATGGGTAAAGAACTTCCCCATGAGTGTGGTAAGATCTAGAATCTGCATGTCCATGTATAAGTCCATGGCAGTTGTGAAGCTTTCCCATTTGTCACGAGCCTTGATACCATTGATTACTTGTCTCACAATTTTCTTGTCTTCAATCTCCTCTCCTATGCTTGCCAATTGGTTAGCCACATCCTTGAATTTGGTCACATATTCCAAAGCACTTTGCTTAGGTTGCTTTCTTTGAGTGGTAAACTCAATCCACAATTGGTTCTTCCTAGCTCTTGTATTGGAAGAAAGTATGAAGATAATTTATCCCAAGTCTCTTGGGATGTTTTATAGTTCATAATGTGTGGAAGAAGGAAGTCAAAGATAGAGTTAAGTAGATATGGCCTTGCTAATGCATCTTTAGCACACCATGAGTTGAGTCTTTCAAGCTCCTCTCTTGTAGGTTGTCCTTCGCTTCTGAAAATGGGCATCTCCTCATCTCCTGATATGTATCCATAGAGACTCCTTCTTTGTAAGTATGTATTCATCCTCAAGGACCATGCTTGGTAGTTGTTCCTGTCCAATTTATCAATAAAAGAAGGGAAACCATCTCCCATTTTACCTCAATATGCTCTGATACCACTATTGGGAAAGATGGATGGACACCTCAAGAAATGAGTTGGTACTACTAATCCTTGCATTGTACCTATCCTCTTTCACTTTAGAGTTCTGTTGTAAACCCCTTTAGCTTTCCAATTACACTAAATAAGTGCCCATGTGCTTTGGAGATGATGCTTCAAACCATTTGATCAAAACAGATAAGTTTATAACTAGCTAGATACCAAAAACTTACTATTTTGGTCTTGATACTTGCTAAATGTTTTGGTCAGTACTCATAGTACAGTAGGAATCAGAAAAATTCCTTCTGAGGGTATCTAATTAGCTTAAAGAGCTAATTTTTCCAAGTGGAATCACTTAAAATCATTGACTATACAAAGAGCAATGTCTTTAGCAAATAGAAGCTTACCCCCGACTTTTTAGGAGATGTGGAGAGAATGATCAGTGACTCGTTCAAGATGCTTTTTTCCCAACTCACTGAATCAAATGCCTTAAAATTTTGGTAGCTTGAATTTAGCTTGTTCCAACAAGCTATTGATAATGGAAAACAGATTAAAAATTCATTGAGATATGATCAACACAAGTACAATGTTCTAAGAGACAATGGCAGAGAAATCAAGGGAGATACTAAGTGATGTATATGTATTATAGAACATGATTTTACAAAATCACTGGTATTGGAATAAAGCCAAATGAGCTGAGTGACCAATGAGGTGTGCTACTCAACCTCTACAAAATGATCATTGAATGGATCTCAATGGGAGTGTTTTTGGCCGTGCGTTTTCCAAGTACATTTATAGAGAGATTCTTCAATTTGAATTTGAAATTCAATGATCTTTCACCTAAAAGGTGCTTCCTCTAGATGTGGAGATATTCTCTCATGTGAATTTAAAGCTTATTTGTTCTCCTAACTCCATGATTTTAGTGGCTTTACAAGATTCCTCTAAGTCAAATGACTTTTACAAATGTTAATGGTTAAAAACCATAAGCAACGGTTCATGTGATCTTCAAGGATTTGCACATAACTTCTTCAATGCCTAGCCAAGTGTGAATGCTTGGCATTTGCACCAACAAAGCTTGAATCTACCTTCCTGCTCCTCCTCTATGCTTGAATCCTCCTCTTCATGAAGAGGACTTACTCCCTTGCCCTTGATCAAAGTCTCCATTTGTTCCTCTTCCTTGCCTTCTTCTATCCTACCTTGATCTCTTCCTCCACCTCTTTCTTTACCTAAATAAAATGCTTTGGCTTCATTTACCTTTGGCTTTTAGGCTTCAATGTTCATCTCTTTAGTGAGAATCAATTCCATTTATTGCTCAAGCTTGGAAAGATCTTCTATGACATACATAGAAGTGGTGAAAGCGTTCCACTTTGTATCATCTATAAGTCCATTTAATGTGTATGCATCTAGGCCATCATCATCTATGTGAAAACCTATGGATCCCCATGCCATCACTCACTTCTTTGATCTTCAAAATTTAAGTATTAATATTGCTATTAGGTGTCTTCCTCCTACTTTTAAATTTTTATTGTATCTTCCTAGCCTTCCCTTGAGGTGGTATAATCTTTCTAGATTTTCCCACACCTTAAGTGGATTTTCTAAGTCATGATTATGTTATATCATTGAATTTCTAATATGCTGAGATAGGTTGAATATAACCCTCTTGTCTCTCGCATACGTTCCTAAAGATACTCAATTGAATAATTATCCCCCAATCTACGCTTGGCATTTAATCCACTAACAAAGCCCCATAACCCCTTTCCTATGAAAAAAGCTACACATCCTAACCATCCATGGTTGATCATTGCTTTACCTAGCTTTCCCATCTCCGTGCTATATTTGAACATGGTCCTCAACAATGTACTCCTATAAGGCTCATTGATGCAAGAAGAGTGATATGAATGGAGAGCTTTACCTTTGTTCTCTCTAGAGTATGAAAATAAATTCTATAGATGCATTGCTTCTTCATTAGGAGACTTCCCTTTGGGTGTATATATGCCTTTGAACTCAAATTATTAGCTCCTCTTCTTCCAAGCCTTCAATTGATCCTCTGTTCCACTTTGAATATCTTCGTGTGCCAAAGTTTTTGTGATACCACTCATAGGAGAACATTAAACTACCCTATGCAGCTTGAAGTCTGGATGACCTCACACATATACTCACAAACACCTTTTTTCCCTTAATTCCATGTTTCTATAGGTTCTTATAGAATAAACTAGAGTTCTTTTGGGCACCCAAATAACACTATAAGACCTTGCTAATGCAAGTTATTTCACTCAAGTTACTTACTTCTACTCATAGAATCAATGCCTCCAAGATAGACTAGTCACTGCCTTCATTAGACACACATAGAGACCACTGTTTTGCTTGAGACATGATTTCTCTTAGGGTGTGTAGAGTTAACACAAAAAATTTGAAGGAATTTTATAATATATATTAGATTTCTAACAATCCAAATATTACAACAAACGGATAAAATGTAAAGAGGAAACTCTTCTCTACAATCAGAGCTATCTAGTTCAGTGACTACCAAATAAAGAGTGAGACATGAATACATAAAGTTCGAAGAAAATACTCAAAAACAAAATGTCTTGGTGAGAAAGGGGCCTACTACCTTATTAGAAATCCTAAAGTGACAACACTCACGGGATCTATTCAATTCAAAGTACTTGTAGTGTGTTCCCTAGAAGGTTAGGATGCTCTTTTCCTAAAAAGATGATTCACCAAACCTAGGTTTGATAGGTTATTGATTGCGATATATGAGGGGGATTCAAATTCAAATTTAATGTATGAGTTCTCATGCCTGGCTACCAACTTCATGATGCTCCAAGTTTCAACAAAGTATGAGATTCATATGTTCGTAAGGTTTCAGCTTGATTTTCACCGATAATTAAAGTTGAAAATGGGACGGAGTGGAGGAAAGATTACTAAGCTAGGAGTAAGAAAAGATCTAACCACTAATACTTTTGATATATTAATGAAAACTTGTACCTTGAAGGCGTTATTCAAAAAATTGGACTAATAATTTGTAGCTTAATGGACAACATTAAAAAATCCACAATTTTTTGCTTATCCTTCCTTACGGATTATGGATGTGCAAAAATTCTTTAGAACTTACAAAAAGAAAAAAAAAACGTTCTATCTTTTTTTTACAATTAGTTTGAGTGCATCTTCCACATATTTATCTCTTTTTGGCATTCATAGAACCATTGGACATGATCTCAATCAATTTGGAAGATAGTTTTCACCAATGAACATTGATTCTACAAACACGTAATAACTAAAGAATCTTGTAAATCAGACATATGTCTTTTAAAGTGCATTAGAGTCAATGATTCCTTTATGGTATCTAAAGATAAGTCAATAATAAAACATTTGAATAAAATCCAGTTTTCTAGAATAATTTATAACAAATACATAATTTAATATTCTGAGAAAGCGCTACTATTTCCCCAATGACCAAACCTTAGACTTAATGGCCAAGCGCATCTGCCTATAGATGAATACGAGATGGGCTACAATACACTGTAGGAATGGGCAAGCAGAAAACGTACTTAAGGTTCCCCTTGATGATATTTATTATGATATCTATATCAGATAAATAAGTTAATATATTTCTGAGAAAGCGCTCCTATTGCCCCAATGGCCCAGACCTTAGAAGTAATGGCCAAGCCCATCCGAGAATAGATGAATAAGAGATGGGCTACAATACACTATAAAATGGGCAAGCAAAAAACCTACTTTAGGTCATCTATTATGATATCGATACCATGGTAATCAAATATAGCTCATCTACTAGTAAGAAGAATTCTACTAATGCTACAAAATTAAAAGAAAAGGAAGATAAATTTGACAACAAAATGGAAATGAGAAAACATTTATGCAATATTAAATATTGCAAGGAAAATGATCATGTCATTTAGAGTTCGGAAAGTGTCTACCAAAGGAGGTTGGAATGGTTCTAGTGGAAACGTATAAACCTAAAATAATGTTTGGTGATCTTGTTTAGATGAAGAATGGGCAGTTACTACTCATTGGAGTTACGAAACAAAATCTCTAGAGTAGGATACATCTATAGTAGATTATGATGTTTCATATTTTGATAGTGGTGCACCTAACACAATATCTTGAAGCATAGTTTCTTCACTTTCTAAGGCATGGTCCTTCATATAATACCATGAAATGTCCTTACAAATTCTCTTATTCATTCATGAGAGTTAGAAGTTTAATTCTCGATAAGAGAAACTGAACTTTCTATAAACAATTTGAAGTAGCAAATAAGACTATAAGATCTTGCTAATTCAAATTATCTCACTCAAAATACTTGCTTCTACTCAGGAACAATGCCTCCAAGAGAGGATACTCACGACTCTGACTAAACACATAGAGAGAGACCATAGATGAAGGTTACAAAGTATCTATTAGCTGCATTTGAATTCTTCTTTGTGGGTCCCCAAACATCTCTATGCACCAAAGGAAGTGGATGATAGCTCACATAGTTACTCCTTTTAAATGGTCACCTAATTTGCTTACCCAAGCGGCAAGCTTCACAAACGTTAATGAGATCAGCAAACCTATTCCGCTGTAGAAGATCAGTTGCCTCAATTTCTATCAGGATTCCTTCCCCCCGTAATGATATTGAAACTTGATCTTTGTAAATCATCTTATATATCTTCAAGAGTGGAGAGCAATAGACACCCTTTATGTCCAATGGGGCCACCAATATTCGCATGAAAAACCATTTTTAATAACCTTTAGTCGAATATACGTATGTAAGTTTCGTAGAGTATGTTCTAAAACCTTTTTTTTTCTCTTCTCTTATTCTGTTTTTCAGTAGCCACATCTATCAGCTACTTACATAGACAAACTTTTGTTACTCACCTGAGCTTTTTTTGGGACGTTGCACCGTTGTGTACGCTGATCTGACCACCTAATTCTTTTGGAAATTCACTAACGGGTCGAAAAAAAGATATTCTAACATACTATGAATGGATTCCTGTGTGTGTGCGTATAATAATACATCCACGCATATACATACGTATATGTTTGTGATTAGATTGTGGGCAATCGAAGTTAGAATATTCCATTGTGTCTTTCCAATCTAACTGTCTGTAATTTTGCATGCACTTCTAGTTATGTTCTTAGCATAATATATGTGTATATTGCTACAACACATCTTACTCGTGAACGCAATTCAATCCCGCTTCTCAGCTCATCCGAATGTAGCAAACAGAAGACTATACTTTCTTTTTCGTTGCGCGGCCCGGAAATAAAGAAACGGCCAGGCTTATGCTTGTTGTACGATGTTTTCTTTAGCGTAATCTTCGTACACGCAATTCATTTCTTTCAAAATTTACATTTAACGTGCCAATTTAGATCTGTATTAGGAGAACAGGAACACTGCATGCAGATGGAGACAATGAACTATTATATTTCTACTGTTTACGAGTCATGCAGTCAAAGCAGACTTGGTGGCCCTCATAGTGGTTTCGTTTCTCCGGCACGATGTCTAATATCTTTTTTCTATTTGCATTTCAAGGACCAACAATGGTTCAAACTGGCTCCTTTCAAACGTGTTCCTGAGCTCTGACATTTGTAATACAATGGATCTGGAACCGACAAGTTCCTTTCTTCTTTTCAAAAGTTATGGCATAAAGAAACGTATAACGCATGAGACGTCTAGGTGCTGGCGATCAACAGCTTTTTGACAGACGAACAATGTCATGCATGGGGAGATAAAACGTGTAGTGTAAGTGATGATGTGTCAACTTAATAAAAACGAGAAAAAAAAATCAATCACAACCGCCGTGAGCGCGTACGCTGCCACCGACGCGCAATTTTAGAAGAACTCTCTTTTTCTCTCTCTTCTGTCGATCATCCTCGTCGTCCCGTGTCTGAGCAGCCATAGCTGTGCACTACACCTTTAATTGGTATCAGAGCGTAAGGAAACTGCCATAAGAATCGAATAGCCACGCACGCTAAGCTTCCATTTCGCGATACGGCAAAGCAGCTAATCTGTATACAGCTACTGCTTCAAAGTCCGCATACCAGCCTGGTGTTTAGTCAAGCGCCTACGAACAGCACGAGTCTTTTTGGGGCAAAGATCGAATGACAAAACGCTGTCTACGTCTCCATATTCTCCTAATTTCTAGAACGCAACTCGAATTCCAAAGAGCTGCCGTCTGAGTTTGAGAAAGAACTCTCAGCACTTGTGCAATTGAAAGCCGGACTACCTTCATCTTAGAGAGATTGTTTGGTGCCCCTCCAGTAACCTTCGAAACCCTCAGCAAAGCAAGTTCAGCTTTCAAATCCTTTAGCTGGTTCAGCTCGACTAGGAGTCATGAGAGACTCAACAGTCGCGCACACTTCGGTGCAGACGGGAAAGGAGCTTTGCAGGAGTTGAATACATTTGTGAAAGAGCATTTAAATCAAGAAAAGTCTGTAATTATTGAGAGGTCTTCTTTTTTCAAGTAGACATTTGATTTCAGTCCGCCATTTTGAGTGCATGTGGCATGCAACATCATGTACTTTTTTGCGGGTCCTTGAATGGACACTACTCACATGCAGTGGGATGAATATATGATATTGCGGGTCTTTAATTGGATAACTCATGCGCCTTGTGAGGTTTTATATTACCCTACTGAAACATTGAATTTAAATAAAAACTAAGGGATGTGGTGAGATTTTTAGAGAAGAAGTAAAGCTTGGTTTGAATATATTGGGAAGTGGTAATTCAAGAGATCATGCATTCCTTCAGCATAGAGGAAGAGGTTCTAGTCGTGGACGTTCATCTTCTAGAAATGCAAACACAATGGATATGTCAAGAGGTAGAGGAAGATCAATATCGAGAGGTATAGGAAGATCACAGACACCTCGGAATAGTTATCATTGTGGCAAGTATGGCCATTTGAGAAACATTATTATTATAAGCAGAATAGTCAAAGAGGAAGAGGTAGAAGCCATTATGCAGCACATGGAAATTTCTCTACAGAAAGTTCATATAGAGACTATGGTAGAGATAGTATGTTTGTGATGGAGCATGTGTTGAATAGTATGTCAAAGCCTAAATGATATGAACTGGTATATAGACTCTGGTTGGACAAATCACATGATGAGCATAGAAAATTGGTTTGAGTCAAAAGAGGCTCTAAAGACTAAGGAGTATGTGGCAACTGGTGATGATACCTTACACATGATTAACGATGTTGGGAATGTATCCCTAGTACAAAGAAATGGGTGTTTGAAACACATTAAGTGATGTCTTATATGTGCCTAGCATTACAAAGAACCTAGTTTCGGTCCGGTCAGATAGCGGATCAAGACATGGAAGTTATTTTCAATAATATGACTGTTTTATACATGATTTCAAGTATGGCAAAAGAGGAAAATTACTTGTCACGGAAAGAAGATGGGTAGATTGTTCACGTATGACATGGGTACACCCCTTTATGAGAACATGTATACCAAGAATAGTGAATATTTAGATATAGCTGAATTATGACATAAATGAATTGGTCATATCAATTTGAGAAAATTGAAGTCCATAGAAAAGCAAATGTTAGTGCATGAAATACCACGATTTGGTCATTTAAACTTTGGAAGAATTTGTGAAGCATGCATATTTGGAAAACATCAACGTATGAAGTTCCCAAGAAGAGAAATGCATAGGAGAAGACCTCTAGAGCTAATCCATAGTTATGTGATTGGACCTGCTAGAATAAAAAGTTGGTGGCTCACTATATTTTTTGATATTCATTGACGATTATAGCGGATATACATGGATTTACTTCGTGAACCATAAGAGTGAAGTTTTTGAGTGTTTGTGAGATTCACAAACATGGTTGGAAAGCACTTGGGAATGTATATAAAATGCCTACAATCACATTCAGGGGGAGAATATATCTCAAGAGAATTTGGTCCAATACGTTAGTGATCATGGAATCAAAAGCAATTATCTTGTAGATATACACCACAACAAAATGGTGTTGTGGAGCGCAAAAATCGTGTGATTGAGGAAGTTGCTAGAGCCATGTTGAATGAAAAGAACATGCGAGATATGTTTTGGGTAGAAGCTTGTCATACAACTGTGCATGTTATAAATAGAGCTCCTACATGCATGGTTCATGATCTCATACCTTATGAGAGGCTATGGAAGCATAAGCCTAAGTTAGCTATTTATGAGTTTTGGAAGTATTTATTATGCGCATATGCCTAGTCAATTGAGACACAAGTTTGAGGCAAAATCTGAAAAGTACATATTTGTGGATAATCAAAAGAGAAGAAGGATATCGATGTTATAATCCTGTTACAGAAGATTGTATAGTGAGTAGAGATGTTATATTCGATGAGAATGCATCATGGTATGCACCCAAAGACATGGCTGTGATAGAGAATGATATGGATGATCCTATGCATAATGTTCATGATGAGCTAGGAACAAGTCGTAGGAATTTTGACCATCAAGAGAGTCAAGACTATGGTTCATATGAGTTTCCTATACCTGAAACGTCATGGAGTGAAAATGCAAGGACTACACAAGAAGAAAGGAGAAAGGGAAAGATACGTACATGTCTGATTCAGATGTTGATGATCAGATAAATTACGCCTGGAATGTTGAAAAATATAAAGGAGAAATATTTTTCCTCACATGCAAGGAAAGAGACACGTTCAAGATCAGATGAAGAAACACCTTTGAGACGATCTACAAGAGTAAAACATCTTGTGGATAGATTGAATTTATACATATATCTATGAAGCTTCATTTGCATACATGACAGAAAGCATTAAGCATGAGGAACCAAAGAATTTTCATGATGCGTCACAAAGTGAAGATTGGTGGTAAAGCAATGGATGATGAGATGAAATGCATTGAAGAAGAATGATACATGGGATTTAGTGAAATTGCCACCAAATAAGAAAGCTATTGGATATAAATGGGTTATACAAAGTGAAGTGCAAAAGTGATGGTTCATTGGACAATTTTTAAAGCGCGCTTAGTTGTAAAAGGATATGCGCAAGTATGTGGATTGGATTATGATGAAACATTTAGTCTAGTGGTGAAAATGACAACAATGAGCAGCGTGATTGCATGGGCTGGTATGAACAATTGGAAATTGTATCAAATGGATGTTAAGAATGTATTTTTGAATGGCAAATTACATGAGAAAGTCTCTATGCAACAACCAAAAGGTTATGTGCATCCAAAGTATCTTGACTATGTACGCAAGTTAAATAAAGCTCTTTATGGATTGAAACAAACACCAAGAGCATGATGTGAATGATTCACTAAGAAGTTGTTGGATCTGAAATTTATACAATCGAAGGCTGATTATTCACTCTTTGTATAGAATCAAGGAAGCGAAACAATTCTATTAGTGATCTATGTCAATGATTTGATCATTACTGGCAATGATGAGAAGAGGATTGATGATTTGAAAAGGCAACTAAAATCTGAATTTTTGATGTTGGATTTGGGAGAGCTAAAATACTTTTTAGGGAATGAAGTAATTTCAATGAAAGAGGGACTTTGGATGATACAACACAATTATATGTTGGAAATACTTGAGAGATTTGGTATGAGTGCTTGCAAACCTGTTGATCCACCACTTGATGCTAATGTTAAGCTTATGGATGATGAAAAGTACTTGCATGATGCCAATATGTATAGAAAGATGGTTGCAAGTTTGATTTATGTAACAAAGACAAGACCAAATTTGAGTTTTGAAGTTGGTTTGGTGAGTCAGTTTATGCATAAACCATGAAGAGTGCACTTGGATGCAGTGCGTCCCATATTGCGATATGTGAAAGGAACATGTAACTATGGCTTGTTTTATGAGAGAAACGTTGAGCCATGTACATATGCATACACGGATTCTCATTTTCACTTGGAAGTGCAATCATTTCTTGGAGTAGCGAAAAGCAACCAACTATCGCTTTGTCAAGTACCGAAGCTGAATATAGAGGCATTACACAAGCCGTTTGTGAAGCAACATGGACTAAGTACCTACTTGAAGACATGGGAGTCTACATCGACTGGAAGGTGGTCATCTATTGTGACAATGTGAGCAACATAATGTTATCAAAGAATCTAGTTTATCATGCGAGATCGAAACACTTCAAAGTATCATTTTGTTAGTGAGAAGGTCATTGAAGGAGAAGTGGAGTTGATTCACATCAGCACTAGAGAACAAGTGGCGGATATCTTCACCAAAGCTCTTCCCAAAGAGAAGTTCATCTACTTCAGAGAAGCTTTAGGAGTTAGAAAGCTTTAGTTTGTACTTAGATTTCATTTCATCTTATTTCATCTTGTATGGACATATGTATTTCTTTCATTTTGTAGTTAAGCTCATTCTAAGCTTGAGGGGAGATTTGATGACGTGTCAACTTAGTAAAAACCAAATACAAAATCAATGAGAAACCTCCATGAGTGTGTAGGCTGCCACCGACGCGCAATTTCAGAAGAACTCTCTCTTTCTCTCTCCTCTATCAATCATCCTCTTTGTCCCATATCTGAGCAACCATAGCTGTGCATTACACCTTCAGTAAGGACCTTAAAACTTGTTAAGGTCCTGAAAGATGCTTAGCAGCATCTCTTTTTATCTGTTTAATGCTGCCATCAGTGCCGGATGCCATATGCAGTTTTGCATAAAAATCTTCTGGATCGAAGATTAACCAGAATCCTCATCTATCTTACTATATACCTGGTACATATTTCTTCATATCATATAAAAATCCTCCACCGTAAGTAGTTGGATCATGGACCAAAAATCTTTGAGGCAAAGGGACCACATAGGAGGAAAAAGTATAAAGACAATATATTCATTGCAAATCACCATTTACCAGGCATAGAGATTCTGCAAACATGGCATGTTAACGTCGACGATCGATATGCAATCTCGATAGAGCTAAACAAGCACCGCAAGAGCCATGAACTTGCACATGGGATCCAAAGCACCGAATGCCCCAAATGTGAGGACAAGGACAAAGACACTCTCGGATAAAGATGAGACGGCATCAGATTTCTAAGCGCCAAGAGAAATGCGAAATCTATTATTGTTGTGGTGAAGGAGGAACCGACACTTCACAGCGACACTGTTGTAACTACACATTATGTCCAAAAACATGCCAAAAACTCTAAGATCAAGTGTCTAGCTCCTTGTTTGTTCAAAGATCTTGTTACAAATTGCTTATATCATCGATGATTTAAAAAATTTGTCACTATCATTGAATGTCTATATATGAGGGCTTGGTCACATATATCCTTAGTCTTTCCAATAACATTCATGGGAGCTCAAATAGTTGCGATCTCCAAGTAAGTAGTTTCAAGTTTTAGTTCTATTTT
Organism: Ceratopteris richardii; assembly: GCA_020310875.1. NCBI lineage: Eukaryota > Viridiplantae > Streptophyta > Polypodiopsida > Polypodiales > Pteridaceae > Ceratopteris > Ceratopteris richardii. The sequence goes on from MU264489.1 coordinate 23,147, forward strand.
CTAGTCTTTTTTGTTCATCTACTCTTATATAGGTTAGTATTAGGATATCCTATCTTGTTCTTTTGTAATCTTGTAGTATGAAATCCTCCCTATTTATTTCTTGCACCTAGTTCATCACTTTCAAGGGAGTTCTTATAGCTCTAGTATCCTTCTTTATACATATGATTGCAAGTTCTAGGATCTCTTGTATCCTATCTAGTCTAGTTATCCATATCTAGGGGTCTTCGGTTGTCAGATGTCTTGTAAAAATTCTATATTCTTTTATTATTTCCATTACATGGGTGATCCTTTATTAAGAAACATGTTTCCAAAATCTTATCCAAGTCTATTCAAAGGGAAAAATCTAGTTCTTTCTTGACATTTTGGAAAGATTACCTTTATTAAGACCAAGAACCATGGGGATTACTCATGAAGAAATATTTTTGCACTTAAGTAATTAAAAAATTAGTCAAAGAAATATGAGAAAACCAAGAAAGGATTCAACACCACAATATGCAAAATGTAATCAGAGAACCTCAAAAGAAAATTGAAGAGCTTAAAATTGAAGAGCTTTAAAGTCCAAAAGTGAGCATGTAAGAGAAATTTAATGGGACAAGATCAAAGTTTGGAGGATTTTGTTATCAAATTCAGCACTTCATAACAATCACTACAACATATGAGCCTTATAACTACCCTTAGAGTGATGCACATACACATGGGCAATTCCGTCACAACATCATCATAAGCACCAGTATAAACGTTGGTATGATAACAATAGTATGATCATCAATATGGGAACTAGTATAAAGCTTCCTTATAACTTCAATACTATGAGTATAAGGCGTCAATATGACACACTGCTACATTTTCATTAGTATAAGCCCTAGTATTTATATGCAAATCAAAGTATCAACATCGATATCAAAATTACATGTCCAAACTTGGGTACGTCTGTGGCAAAAATCATAAGTATAAACATCGATATGGCCCTAGGCATACCAAAGGTCACACCGGTGCCTATATCTATGACCATATCTGTAAATTTTCTTTTGGTTACGGTTTGTTGTCTCTTACTACATCAACATGACAATGCTATTGTGTAGCAAATGTCAATAAACACTACCCATAAAAAAAGGGAGTACATAAGACATGTACTCTAGTGGTTGCCAATTTAAGATTTAAATGATCGACAATCGAAATAAGATTGGATAAAGAAAAACACATTGTCAAACATAAGAGACTTATGTAGGAGTAGAATGAACATGAACCATGTACAAAAGAGATATTCCATAAATGAATCATGTGCAAAAGAGATATTCCATAAATGAACTATGTACAAAAGAGATATTCCATAAGTGAACCATATATAAAAGTGTGGGAAACAATGGCATATATTGTGGCCAAATACAAAATTTGGAAAACTAGTAGCATCTATGAACCAAGTACAAAATTGTGATGCACCACTACCATATATGAATCAAACACAAAACTGTGGCACACCACGGCTATACACAAAATGAGAGGAATCAAAACATCTATATCTACACTCCTAAAACAAAGCACATTCATGAAATGAGACAAACTAAATTGGTATTTATAAATAGCAACTTAAAAAATACTAAAACGAGTTTAGAAGCTCACCTCACGATAGATGCTCCCATGAAATGACTGCACAACATCCTCCAAGTCCTCCAAGCGTGCAACCACCCTATGACGATATCCATAAACCTGCAAAATATGAGATCAACAAACATGAAATTCTTAACATAAGAACTGGCGCATAGTGTCATACCTGTTGTTGCCCAGATGTGACACTCTTAACATATCTAGATGTGTGGCCACTACATATCACTACTGATAATATCGATAGACTCTGCTATCGCTTATCATGAATAATCTCCCACTCCTCAATATCTAGCACTATATGCTTTGGTAATCCTACTTTGAAAGCATCATGAGCTTATGATCATCCATGGAACATCGCCTCAAGTGCCATGTGTTGAATCCACTCTAAGAGAACTAGAGGATGTCTAGGTGCTATCCATACTTCTGATAGATCACCTCTGTGATGTAATTTTTGTGATCTTTGTCGTATTCACTCCCTTTGACCATGAGAAAGTGTCGAAACTATATTGTGCACAACTCTCATATGTCTTGCCACATGGTCTTTTTGGATAAATTCATCATAGGAGCTGCATGATGTATACGATACACCTTAGAGTTGTCATGGTCATGAGCATCCCAAGGTGTATGTGGCATACCTACATCCTTTTTATGGATCTTCTACCATTTTAAAGCATAGAAATTTACACATGTAAAAGGAGAAAAAAAAGATCTAAACTTCCACAGATTCGATGTGGTCTAGCTTCACAATCAATGAATCAATCAATCATTAGAAAGTAGATCAAACTAGATCTTCACGTTTCCTAGACTGTCGAAAAGTGAATTGATTCCCTCCAAAAACTTTACGACCTTCGTTTGAATTCAAAGTACACTTTTAGAAGTCGTGGAGAACTTCAAGAGTAGAGACTTCAAATCACTTATATGTTACATGGAAAAAAGGTACATACACTTCTGGCCATCATTGTCTTGCTCCTTCATTTTTTTGCATCATCTTCTTCAACAACAATAAGGGGCAGAGGTTGGAGCTCTCTCTACACATCTCAAACTTGGATGACTGAGCAATCATTGGCAAGGTATTAGTGTTTTGTTTATGTTTATACATTTTCGAAGCATTTGAGTTAGCAAATT